>OMNM01034598.1:0-16510 GCA_900302745.1 Parablennius parvicornis | reverse complement strand
GACATGTGTCAGACACATATATTTATATATATATTCACTATATACATATACATCAAAAAATATATACGCCATTTGATGTTAATAAATAAATTATATCTTGTGAAAATATAGTTATTCAAAAAATATATAATCTTTGTTTATTTAGACCCACACATACTTATCAACATACAGTACTTACACAAATACACACATATCATATATCTGATTAGTTTTTATTATTTTATTGTAAAGTACTATTGAAGACGCCAAACATTAATAATCACATAAAAGACACATCAGCACACACGTTATTACATTTTAGCATAAAAAAACATTTTATGACTCTGGAAATAGTAGATAACATTGGGATTTACTTACTGCAACCGTGGCACATTTTTCCACGACTGAACTTGGGTTTTGTTTGCATGTCGCAATCTTCTCCGGTGTTTGTGGTTTCACACACAGATCCAGGTCTGGGTGGAGGAAAAAAAGTTGGGACAGCTATTGGTAGGAGCGTCCTTGGGTCGACGAACCTTCAGTCCCAAAAACTTCTTTGACTGAGGCACGCTGTCGAAGCAATTGTCCCCGAAATGTGCCGAACACAACACCGAAAAGTGCCTCGGGGTATATTTCTTTTGTGTCCGTTGAACTTGCCTCGTCCACTAATAGTGGTGGACGGTGTCTTTCGAGAATTTCAAAAGGCGTCTGCTTGAGTGTTCGAGCAGAAGCCTGCCACACAATGCCCTGGCATATTGGGAAAAACCTAAAAACAGTAACACAACTTCAACTGGAATAAATGTACCACAGCCATAAGACAACGCCGCATTCCAGGGTGAAGTGCTCCTCCTCGTACGTCATTCTTCTCTTCTTTTCTGTGAGGAAATTCTTTTTTCTACAGGCAAAAATCAATGAAAAAACATTTTTTACATTGAAGAGCGCATCTTGCGAAGGCAAATGCACCTTTGACTGTTATTATTTAAGAGAAAAAGATATTGAATTAACATACAATATGGTGTCATAGGCACTTTAAAACGTACACCTATAAATGCATTGTTAATGCTGTAAAATCACGAAAAGGGAACTTTCCAAGTTGAAAAACTTAAATCAAAATCACTTGCATATGCACACTGTTCTTCTCAATAAATTTTAAACATTCTCAACAGGTATTAAATTGTAAAACAGGTCACTTATATAATCAAAGAAAATTCAGCAGCATGCTGAATATGTAAATATGCTCACCTTTTCCACATTCAAATATGCTGTCAAAACATTTATAAACAGTGCAATAGAGCAAACCATCTGAACACATATCCACCATCATATGGTCACATCCATTTGTTGTTCAGTCACTGCATGGATTCAACCAGAGAGCTGGAAGCAGGAGTGTATCTGCTGAGGTTGACTCTGATGCCGTCGTTTAAATGCTCATCTGTCAGTCTGCTTCTAGACTTAGATTTTATTACATTCATATCCGAAAAGACTGATTCACACAATTATGTTGACCCAAATAAAGCTGCCATTTGTAATTATCTATCTCAACCAAACTCCAGAAATGCTGTGAATGCGGCTGGGATTTTTGCCGGACATCAATTTGGAGATTTATGACCTCCATCTTCATCTCCGCTGGATCAAAAGTTCAGTTATCTCTCCTAAACCAAAGCGTGTAAAAACTGGAATCGGGCACAGTTAGACCACTTTTTCACAGTGGCAAGTATGTGGCTGTTTCCTAAAGTAATAATGTAAATAACTGTATGTTCCTCAACTTACCACTTTTTTGTCTGACCTTGTTTGATCCACTTCTCACTCCGAAAATTTTACTATTGTGCCGCCAATGACGAAGACTCGCCCTCCTGTACCTCAGATTGGCTCTGACCGGGAACAAGTGGCGTTTTAAGTGACGAATCAGAAAGGAGGGGGATTACAAGGCCGTCTACGCAATGCCGACCCCAAAGTGCCAAAACTCAACATCCCTGCGTGTGCACAGACCGAGACAGTGATCGTGCAAAAAGTGGTCTTACTGTTCGCTCGCGAATGACGTGTTGGAGATGCTTGTTCTAAACGTTACGTTACGTACCACTGTTCTCATGCAATCTCTTCACTAAAAGACTGAAATTCAACTGATGTCTCATGTGCTCTCTGACCGGAGCCCTACAGTGTTCAGTTAGGCAAATAATCAGCAACAGAGGTCACAGCCGCATTCACCCCTCAACAAGGGGTCTCTGAGCAAGACCCTCGCATGCTCCCCATGCAGACTTTTGGCTTCTTCTCGCGAGTCGTCTTGTCCCCTTCTTCAACTCTACAACTGTAAACAGAACACTGAGAGGAATCACACCAAGTCCTTCTCCTGTTTCACAGTTCAGAGTGAGATGATGTGTCTTCTGACATGTCTCTTGTAGAACAGGATGTATGCTGAATTCTGTCGCTGCTCACAAGGAGACGAGAGTTTTTCATCGACCACTGAATCGTCGGAGAGCCAGCGGTCAGTGGGCTCGTCTGGCTGGCTGTGAGGGCGCACACTGTCACAGTTGTAGTGGCCTAGATAGAGCTTATAGTTAGTACCAGTCTGAATGCAGTTTCAATTGGTGAAAGAACATTTGTCTTTAACATGTCACAGTGAATTTGTTGCCGCTGTAATGGTCTCTATAGTAACTTATGATGCTGACAAGACTGTAGCAGCCATGGCCCTGAGAAGAGATAATGAGAATTGCTTTCACAAATACTCAGCTGGAGCGCACACTGTCTACATGTTCACATTTACATCATCTCCTTATTAAAGGCTCAGATCAACATTACTTTACCTGATTGGACAACACAACAATGTCCCTCTGTATTCTGATTGCATCAGACACCTTCTGCACCTGGAAGGATAACGTGTATCTGCTCCGCCTCAGGTGAAGGACCAGGACCATTTAGGAGGAGAAATAGCAAACAAACGTGCAAGAATGTTGAGTAAAATCAGGGCGTTGCTCCAAATCTTAAATACCAATGAAGATCAGACAGAGTAGAAGTGATTTCAATTACTTTGGCAGGGTTTTAAAAGTGCATCTCTGTGACGACGACATCCCTCCATAGTCACACCTGAACTCCACTTTGACCTCCTGTAGAACAGAAAATATAAAATGTACAGTTTAAAATGGGTAAAAAAAAAATAAAACATTGGCAAACTTCATATACATTTCAAGAAGGTCTTCAGTCGAGCCTCCAGGAACCAGGTTCAGAGACAGGTTGGTGAAGTCTTCCTGTTTTCTGTGCTGGATTCCACAATTGCACATAAAAATAAGAGTTATAATAAATCTACAGAGGCTACAGTACAGCTTTGTGCCACATTATGATCACATATAAATACTAAAGGAGGTTCTGGATTATTTCCACATGCTGTACTTTGTTTTAAAATAAATAACACTGATCTGTGGGTAATGATAACTTTGGTCATTTACCTCGGTCACACAGACTCGGGGAAAGGCAGTTTTGAATTAAATAATACACATTCACACTGTAAATCAGCACAAAAACTAAAGTTCACCCACAACTTTTTCTCTAAAAGAGGATATGTTTATGTGTTGTACATGAGCATCTTACTTCTTGCAAGTTCTGATGTCCTCCATCTTGAACATCAGGTTCTCCTCAACTGGGCAGATGTTGCTTCTACCCATCTTGGTCGCTGTCTGCTGGAGCTGAGGAGCCAGACTGTGCACCTCGAACAGGAATTGCGCTGAGGAACTTATGAGCATCTTAAATCACAGCATCCCACACAAGAGTTAATACGTAAAGGACACGTAGGAGGTGAAAACTACATCAAGGACCACCACACTCACTTTTTGCGAATTGTCACTGAACTCAGGGACATGAATGGAGACAGCCTCGAGGTATCGGTCTGCGTGGTCGGGTGCACTTCACTGAGCTCATACAGGTTTCTGTCGAGACAAGCAGACCCACATTTATGCTGTTAAGACATTTTTTCCTCACAACCCTTCAAACCCTGTGTATTCCGTATACATATGTGTCAGGCATCAGTAGATTGGGGTGGTTACTAAGTACCTCAGAAGCTTAGTCCCAGGGACTGAACTCCAGACCTGCTTCATCCTCTTGATGCCCTCGAGCAAGCCCTGCAGCGTCAGGAAGCTCTGCAAGCTGGAGTTCATGTAGCAACTCTCTGTAAACTGTGATCATCCAAGAACCATCACATCTCTAACAAAGATTAGCCTTGCAAGTGATATATTTATGGTTTTTCTGAGGGTGATCTTTTTACAATGACATTAAACTTTAAAAGATTAAATGGAATGAAAAAAGTTTTTCTCACAAGGTCACAGGGTTCCTAATTATGCCCCCTATGCGGTCCGGTTTCAGGTCTGGCTTGGACTCTGCTGGTTTCTGGAGCTCAGGTTTGGAGGGCTGCTTAAGGTCCTGCTTCTTGTCAACATTAATTGTTGACCTGATAGTGGATAAAAAAAAAAAAAAAAGACCCCAAATTTTTTTATTGAATCTTGGAGTGGAGCTCCAGGCTCTCTTCAGCTATCTGCCTTTTTGGAGCAGCTCCTTTCTCTCCTCCTCCAGACGGGGGAGGATATTTTTGTTCATCCACTCTTTCTGATAATGCCAGAATGGAAATTAATAAAAAGGGTCATCGATTTAGTTTTAAAACAATCTGCTTTCATCTGCAACTAGTTATTTGAAACTGGTCGACAAAATGAAAATAGCTAAAGTTAAATTAAAAAATTTTAAAAATTAAATAATAAAAATGAAACTGTTTCTCTTCCTTGATGGTCTCGGTCAGGTTGTCCAGGTTGGCTTGGCCATTTTGATTTACAATCCCAAGTTAAGAATCAAAGTATTTCCAATAAAAATAAGTCTTCCTGTCACACCAGTTATCCACAGTGTGATCATGAATACTCAATAATCTTTTTTTTTTTTTTACTGTCAATACCAGAAAAGTCACTGAAAAAGTCTAACGTCTCTGTGGCTTCACCACCCCTGAATGAAAAGACAGATGAGGAAACCGTTAGATTCAGATTTTGTTTCTGTGCCTAGGACACCCGAATCTGGTTTCTACCTATCTGGGCTCAACAGTACAACATGAACAAATAGCGGTTCACTTCAACATGTGATAACCACAGACCCCCCCACAAATCTCAAATCCATTAACAATGAAAACAGTTTGAAGACGTTTGCAAAGTGTTTACTTGAACTATTTCACCATGACGCGTGAGAAAGTGTTGAACAGAACCTTAAGAGTAAATCGACACAAAAAAAGTCACAGTTCATGCAAAAATGGTGGACTTCCGCCGTTATGGCTGTCACTGAGTTTTTCATGCAGTCCACCATAGCTGCATTTTCCATCACCACCTGTGAATTAGACACCAGTTAAACTCAAGCATTGCTACTTGTCTACTACGAGTTCATACAAGATGTATTGAGATCTGGAAGGAACCATCACATCAGCACTCTGTGACCTCAAGTAACACTTTGATATTTAGACTTCAAACCGAAGCACCATCTGGAGTTTTTAAGAGCTTCTTAAGCACAAACTCTTTTATGTTTGAAGACTATGAGATTATCCTGAAAAAGTGATTCTAGCTTGACATCTGGACAAACAGATGATGAATGGTTTTTCCTTCTGGCTTATTCATTGTGATATTGTCAAACCCCATTTTTCCCCTTGGAATGAAAAATGCATTAGTCCATAATTCACTGCTTTCCTTGACGTTCTTCATGGTTCCAAATGAAGAAAACTCTTTGCACAGACACTCGTCATCCACTCTGTCGTCCTGGTTCTTCGCGCATAGGTTAATCCCCTGCTGTATTCGGAGACAAACGACAAGTTAGTGTTTCTTCCCCAAACACTGCTGTATGTCTCTGCACTTATTCAAACTGGGTATAAAAGCAGTTTACAAAGTTCACTCAGTTCACAACAAATTAAGGTTTTGGGGTGGAAGTTCTAAACACTTCAGCCTGATGAAGGACCTGCTCCTATTCTGACACACGTTTACCCCAGTGAGTGTTTCACCTGCTCTGAGGACTTGTGCTTGAGCTCGTTCTCCCGCTCGCCCTTCTGCGTGCGGCCCACGTACACCTGCCTGCCGTTTAGGTCTTTCACATTCATGTCGTGCGGCGCCTGGGAGCAAACAATGTTTGTAGTGAGTTGAGGCTGGAAGAAGTGCAGCCAATAGGTAGTCTATCCCATCAGTCGCCGTACAACCTGACTCTAACTGTCTGTGCGTCCTCATGTCTCTCGAAACTGACGAAGCCAAATCCCTTTGACGTGGCACTCTCATCAGTAATGTCAGAAATAGCAGTTAATCGACACACAGTGCAGCCCAGCCCTCTGGTCTCATCCACCGCTGTGAACGCTACGTAGGCGTTAAACCTGACTCTCTTACCATATTTACCAAACAGTTGTTTTGAGTTTGCCATCATCTCATGTCCTCTCCAAAGGTTTTGATGAAAACTTTGGTGAATTCACTGGCAGGGGCGCCGAGCTCAGCCTCCCTCTCTTGACGTGATTTAAAACGTCCAATAAATCTGTGAAGGAAAACAGCTCAGTCACCTGTCCAAACCTCACTGTTTCACTTGTAGCGACATGGACAATGTGTTTGACTCTCTATGTTGAAGTTGATGCTTTAGCATTCCCACAGTATATTTTAAAACTTATACAAGTTAATGAAGTACTGGGTTGTGGACTACGAGGAACAACAGGAGAACTCATCTGTTTCTGCTTAACTTGCAGCAAGTTAAAAGTTACTAATTCATCATTCTGTCTGGTTCTTCTCACACTTCACTTTCCCCAACCAGTCAGGGTCGCTGGTTACCTCGGAGGCATGTTCAACTCCAGGTTCTTTCGTGTTTCTTATCAGCAATGCTTGTTTCTCTGCAACTACATTTTACAGAAACAGCTATACTGACTTGGTGCTGTATAAATCTACCTGGATTGAACTGATTATTCCCTTCTCATTAAACTTTGACCTGTTTCTTCAAAAATAGTGTCAAAATTCACAATTGTGTTGATAAGTTAAGGAATTGTAAGCACACTTACACATTTCTGTCATTGAACAACATGCTGTTCAATCTCTTAATGGCACGCTCGGCAGCCTCTTGGGTCTCAAAGTGCACAAAGCCATAACCCTTTGAGCCATTTTCATCAAAAACCACCTTGAGAGAGGAAGATTTTAGGAAGTCAAAACCTTCACAAGCACCATGTACTTTCAAACACAATCCACTCACCAAGTTCCACTGCTGTCATGCAAAGTAGCGCTCTTGTATGTCAACACAGTACAGACAGGGGGAACAAGCCCCCTGAACTCGCCTTGCAGGACAGGATGTTCCTGAAAGCGGAGAAATTGTCGTACATGTTTATTTTCCGGGTTCTTGATGATGTTCCATTCTCCGCTATTTCTCAGGGAGGAGTCACACTGAGACAACATAATGCGGAGAGGCTGGCCCTTGATCACATCAAAGTTCAGTGTCCAAAGCTCGCTCGGCTACACACAGACCACAAAAAGAAACGGGATTAACAGAGAAACTTCTTTCTACGATGCAGTATCAAACACAATGAAGATTGAAAGCATTAAGATACGACACCCACCAGGATAATTTCTGTCAGAAAGACTGTAAATTTACAATGCTCTTTGGATTAACAGAGACTAGAGCGGTGGTAGCATAAAAGTGAAAGAAGCTCGTAAAGATTAACTGTTATAATATGTGAGTTGCTGAGAAATCTTCCCAAACCAAGGGAGTCAAATGTAAAAGTAAGTGTTACCAAAAGTATTTGACAAAGCCAGTAATGGTATTGACTGCATTTAATTATTATAATGGCAACAGTAAAATGACCTAAAACCCAGCTGAGGTGTGCAACCATTTCCTATGTGACGTTCTTTTAGTTTCACTTCAGTTCCTCATAGCCTGGAGCCTCTTGTCCTTTGAGTTACATTCAAACCTTCTGATTTGAGTTTACAATCAGTTAGAGGCACACGGGAAAGTGTTAGAAATGCGCTTATTTTGGTCCATTTTTGGAAACTTAGTTCTTTCCCCCACCACAGCAGACGTCACTAAGTTGCGCCACCGTCTGATTATTATGACGTCACCTAGTGAAAGTGCGTCCGAATGCCTTTCACTAACTCCTTTAAAAAGCCCCCTGAAGGCCTTTCCTTAACCCCTTGACGTCATCCACTTGGTTTAGGTAAGGAGATAGGACAGTTCGGTCATGCCCATTATATAGGATAGACTCCTCATAGACAGGGGCCTCATAGACTGGGGCTGAGGTCGCACCATGTCGCCATCTTGGATGGGGCACTATGTGCCTCAAGTCCATGTATTTCTACTGAGGAAGGCATAATCCAACAATGATAATCGTCACTTGCCATATTTTCACGCACAAGAAGTTCATCCTTTCATGCAGAAATTATTTGTATTATGCTTCTTCGCAAAGATTGACTTATGATATTACATATTTATGTGTATAAATCAAGAAACTGATTGATCATTTCAAGTTGTTTCTCTCAGTCTGTCGTACACATGTTAACACCAGTAACACCAGATGTAATATTTTTATTTTTTTGGGCTGAGTATATTACATTTTTTGTAACTATTTTAGGCACACACATTGGTGCACACACACACACACCAGATATCTCACAAAACCTGTAAACATTAGTAATAAATTCAATTATGGACTTTATTCAGTCATGCTGAAATAAAACTTAAAAAAGGTGTGTATGTGTCAGCCAAAGAGGTTGTGTATAAGTTTTTCTTTCTATCTATCTACAGTATATCTATCTATCTATCTATCTATCTATCTATCTATCTATCTATCTATCTATCTATCTATCTATCTATCTATCTATCTATCTATCTATCTATCTATCTATCTATCTATCTATTATTTGAAAGAAAGAAAGAAAGAAAGAAAGAAAGAAAGAAAGAAAGAAAGAAAGAAAGAAAGAAAGAAAGAAAGAAAGAAAGAAAGAAAAGGAAAAAGAAAGAAAGAAAGAAAGCACATATGAATGTGTCTGCAAAGGACTTAGTATGGCACTGACAGGGTCAAATTATTTTTATGTGAAAACTCTAAAAATATTAGACTTCTCTTATGTTTGGATGCTACAAAACTTTGTACAGCCTAGGTTGCTGGAGTTGCTGGGGTTTCTTGAGGTGTTGGGGCTTTTGAGATGATGGGGTTGCTGGAGCTGCTGGTGACTCGGGTTGCTGTAGACGAGGTTTCTGAAGCTGCTGGGGTCACAGGTGATGGGAGTTGCTGAGCCGCTGGGGTTGTTGGAGATTCTGGGGTCCCTGGTAACTGGAGTTACTGGGGTTACTGGAGATTTTGAGGTTCCTGGAGCAGGTGATGGGGGATGCTGGGGTTTCTTGAGTTGCTGGTGAAGTTACTGGGGTTGCTGGAGCTGTTGGGGTTGTTAGGGATTGAGTTGTTGGGGTTCCTGGAGATGCAGGGTTTGCTTAATATTGTGGGGTCCCTGGATATCCTGGGATTCCTAAAGATTCTGGGGTTGCTGGAGATTCTGGGGTCCTTGGTAATGAGAGTTGCTGGGGTTTTTGGACCTGCTGAGGTTATTGGAGTTACTGGGGTTTGTGGAGATTCTGGGGTCCCTGGAAATGGTGATGGGCGCTGCTATGCTGAGGACTGGCAGCTGGCTGCAGATCGGTGTTGAGAGGAGTCGCCTCCTTTTCGGGGCCTTTACTTCCGTCCTTTTCCATTCAGCTGGTCTAACACAGTTTAGTTGCGCGGCTGGGTCTTGTGTTTGGCAGAGTACAGACTATCGTTGGATTTTTGGGCAGAAAACCTAGAAGTTTTTGAAGTGTTTGCTGGAGGTGTGGAAGTACTTTTCTGCGGACTGCCTGGCTGGCGGTGCCTGCAGCCTGGAGCCAGCAGACGACGGAGACTTCACCTCCTCGACGTCGCTACATTTCTTGGCGGTGTAACCATAGCATTGTTTGCGGGACCAGTCTTCCGCTCCGTGAGCTATGTAGAGGAGCGAACGGCACGCTGGTGGTTGCTGCAAGACGTATATCGGCTTTTTTAGTTTTAAACACCGTGCCTTGGCGGAAAGGAGAGGATTTCGTTTTATTTAAGGTAGCATGCCGGGATCCGAAGCACTCCAGCTAGCCGCGGCTAATACTAGCACAGCGGCTAGTTAGCCTCACGTTAACGCAATGAATGGAACGATGCTTTTGTTTTTTGCTGAACTCCATCTATACATACATTATGTATATTAACTATATTTCATCTTTTTTAGTTTTATACCATGCAAAACCATCAAACCAGCAGTTTTTCGCTAGCTACACGTCCACATGGGCTGCGACTAAACTGCTAACGTTAAGATGCTAACAACTAGCTGTAACGTAGACACTATTATTATTCTTTACGAATACATGTAGTGGATCAAGCTCTTGCTGCTTTTATAAACATGCGATCAAATCCAACTTATGTAATGTACATTCGCTTTATTTGATCTCTGTGGTTGCACTATAGCTAGAACGAGTGTTTAGCGCAACACAATGCAAAATCAGTTTAGGCTCTAATGTTCCCTACGTAACATGCAGCATTATAAGTTACTTTATTCTGTTATCTTCTTGTATTTATATTTTCAAGCGGGAGCTATATCTGCCCCTTATTCATCAGATCAACCTTTATAGTACAATGTTCTGGAAAAGCATTCCGTTTTGTGTTTATCTGGCATATAAACATAAACATGATCATCCTTTCCCCAGGTCCAGTGAAGATGAACGAGCAGGAGAGTGGGGTGGTCTCCTTCGATGAGTATGTGCGGCAGAAGGCCCGCACTGTGCCTCAGCACCGGATGAAAGAGTTCCTGGAGTCTCTTGCCAAGGGCCCTGAGGTGCTGCAGGAGTTCAGCCAGCAGGGAGGGGCAGTAGCCACCACCACAACCACAGCCATGGTGTACCAGCAGCAGGGTGCCAACTGTATCTACACTGACAGCACCGAGGTGGCTGGGTCTCTCCTGGAGCTCGCCTGCCCAGTAAGGCTGCTAACTTCAGGGACTGCTTCCATATACCCCTTGTGTTTAGATGTTCTGTACAGCAGATTCAAGCAATATTTTAACCTGACTACACATGTCTTCAGTGTCAACATTAAGCTCCAGTTGATTTGATGACTTTAAGACATAACTTAGACATTATTTCCAGTTTTACACACAATATTTCTGTATCAGAACCCAAAGTACTTCTAAAACCTCCCTTCAGATACAAAAGAGCACATACTGTTGCTGCTTAGCTGCTTATGCACTTATGTCAGCATAATGACTTAATTTTCTCGTGATTGGACCTTTACTGATGAGGATTGATGTCAGATCTAAACATTACGTTTTTTGTTTTTTAAAGACTGGCCAGTGATTAAGAAAAAGTGGCATCCTTGTGCTCAGTTATACAGCTTGAAAAGAGGGTTAAAATTACAATATGACGTTCAATGCAATTGCACTTATGCTGCTGTTAACCATGATCAGAAAGTGTTTCAGCCACGTTTAGCTCTGGTTTAAGTAATTGGATCACAGTTTTGCCTCTAAGTTTTTGCAGCCTGACTTCCATGTGCTCAAGTACTATATATTTGAAATGTGATCACCTGAATTTTATTGCCTGCTCTGACTGGGGTCATGTATTCATTACTGTTTGGTGTTGTGTCATTTTCTGCACCTCACACATGTACATGTTTCATGACAGGTTCAGGTGACATCAACAGAGATTTCACCCCAACTGACTGTGCATCAAGGCTCTGAAGAGCAGCTCCAAGTGCAGGTTAGTTTTTACATTGATATCAATTCCACATCGCATGTTTATACTCCACATGATGGATGGAGCTGTCAGAGGTCCAGAACCACAACCATTCTCTGTCAAGGGGAAAACGAGTGAGAAAGCAATGTGGCGTGTTAAACCATGTGTTGGATTTAATGTAATTAAATGTAGTGTGCTTGCTTAACTTCCTGTTGAGGAAAGATGTTGGGAAAGATTGATTTCTTCCCATTTTGAAATCTGAAACATGATTTTGTTTACAGTTTTGTTATTTTGAAAGCAGAGCTATGCCTTTTAAATAAAGTTTTAGTTATGGGTCTACAAGCTATTCTATTAAGCTGATCCATCATTGACTTGACAGTGACCCTTTAGCTTCTTGCTTGCAGTTGGGGGATATGTCACCAATTCAACATTAAACAGGGTCATTGAACCGTATCTTAACGTCTGAACATATTTGTTTAAAGCATCATTTGTCTTTAAATGATTATAAGCCTTTAGTCTAATATAAAAGCTACTTAAGTGTAAATCATCACTGAAAAGGAAAAAAAAAGTAGGGTTATGACACAATAGTTTTGATTCTGTGGAGAAAAAGCTGCTTGTTGGTCAATCATTGCAAAGCTTTCGGACTTAAAACTTAAACTAATTATAAACTTAGCATAAACTTAATTTTTTTTCAATAGATTTTCATGGTCAGACCTGAAATTAAATTTACTTGTCAAACAAGGATGAAATATTTCTCCACTAACTGATTTTTAGATAGTATTGTAAAGGATGGTGTTGGATATCACACAAGTAATATTTATTCAGAATCAAGTTGCTTTAATGGACTTCCTCACTTTATTCAATAATTTGAAGTGTTGGTTGAGTATTGTGGCAGAAGTCCATAAAAGTGTAACTTAGAGATTTGCAGATATTTCCTGCTGATGGGCTGTTTATTAGTCGCACCTTGTCCCTGCCAGGTTCAGATCCAGGAACAGCAGGGCCAAACAGTTGGCCAGGTCCTTCAGGTGGCCTCCCCCTCTCAGCAGGACCTGCAGGCAATCTCAACAGCCCAGCTTGTCCAGCAGGGTGAGCTCACCGAGGAGCAGCAACAGCAGGTAGAGGATTGAGTTCATCGAATGGATCAGTGTGACTCATTATTGCTGTATTCTGACTGTGCTGACTGTGTTTGATAGATTCAGGCACAGCTGGTAGCTGCTGTTGCTGGAGGACAACAGATCCAGCTGTCAAGTGGCCAACAAATCCAATTACAGGGAACCCAGCATATTCAGCTCCCAGGAGGTCAGCAAATTCAACTTCAGCCTGGCCAGCAGATTCAGCTACAGGGCGGACAGCAGATCCAGATCCAGACCATAGAGGCCATGTCTCCTCCTCAGCATCAGGACTCGGCTAGGGAGGCTGAGAGGAGGCCCGGTTCTGCAACCGTCCTCCAACCAGCCAAGAAGCGCAAGGTAGACGTTCCCCTGGCCGTTTCCTATGCGGTTCCACAGGGGCAGCAGGTGGCCACGGTTCTCACCATCCCTCAAGGGCAGCAACAGAGCTATGTGTCCCTGCGACCAGATCTGCTTACTGTCGACAGCGCCCAGCTGTACAGCACCACAGGAACAATCACAGGTCCGACAGGGGAGACCTGGACCATCCCCGTGTACTCCACTCCACAGCAGCAAGGTGTCACTCACATCGCGATACCACAGGAGACATACAGCACGGTGCAAGTCACCACCACCAATGGAAAGGAGAAAATGTCCCCCACCTCATCAAGATCTGCAGACCTGCAGTCGACCTCGGCCACGACACAGGAAGAGATAGTACAGACCTTGTTCCCAGCACAGTTCATGAACGGAAACATTCACATCCCTGTAGCAGTGCAGACTGTAGGAGGGACCTACAACACTACCCAGTCCGTGCACATATGGGATCCAAGTCAACAGCAGCTTCAAGGAGAAGAGGGACAAGAACAGCAGCTCCATCTGCAGGTTTGAAACTTATTTTTTTCTTTCTACTTCGACAGAGAGCTCCTTGACTGGACATTAATCCTGCTGCTTGTATCAGAGCAAAATGTACAGAAATGATTTAAAAATTATTGTTGAAAATTTGTGTATAATCTGGAAACGATGAAATATTACAGAAAAATCTAATAAATTGCATTAAATATTTGTCTTATTTTGAATAGGGTCAAATAGAGGCGGAGGCTCAGCCCCCAACAGAAATCCTGGTCCCTGTCTCTCTGAAGCCCGAGGAGGGCCTGGAGGTGTGGCGTCTTTGGGCGAAGCGAAAAAATGAAGAACTGAGCAAGCGAGAAAAAACATTTGCGCCCATCGGCCGTAAGTAGAGCTAAAAACATTAATGTGCTAACTAAAACCTTGAACCATCATAATGCTGTTGGTCTCATCAACCATGGAATATTGGGATGGATCCCAACAGCTGTTACCAATAAGATGTGACAACCTGAAGAAGTCAAGCAATGAAAAGTTAACCACAATGCAGCATGTAGACATGATGGGTGGGGCTACTGTAATTGCCCCATAATTTGAAATCCCTCATTCTGTAGAGTAAAGCTAAAGGAAAAATAGCTCTGATTCCAAATGAGGAACAAACGCAGAAAAAGTCAAATGTTATAAGACTGCTCTTCTTTTGTCCTCCGTGTTCAGGTCGTCAGCCGCTGCGTTTTCAGGAGGACTTGGTATCAAGTGCCGTCGCTGAGTTAAGTTTGGGTCTTTCTCTGATGACCCAGGAAGCGCGAGGGTCCGAAGAGGAGCAGTTTGCGCCCGATGTTCTGTATTATGTTTTCTTATGCATACAGAAGGTGAGGATCTCTGCATACATACCAGAAAAAAATTAAAAGCCAAAACACTCAATCAGACTCACTGATGACCTCTGGAATGTTTTTATATTTTTTCCAGTATCTGTCAGAAAATGGACGAGTGGATGATGTTTTCTCTGATCCGTACTACACACGTTTTTGTGAGAGTTTACACAAAATCCTCTACGACTGGAGACCCAGTGTCCACCCGTTAGGTATGCTAGAGCTCCAGCCATAACAGTGTGTGTCATATCATTTTAGAAATGTGATAATAATAATGTATACCTTCATGTCAGGTTATATCATTCCAAGTCACGTGACGGAGGAGATGCTGTGGGAGTGTAAACAGCTCGGTGCACATTCACCAGCCACGTTGCTCACGACTCTCATGTATTTCAACACTAAGTGAGGAACTGCCAATTTGCATCAAAATATCCGGAACGTTTCTCTTGTAATTTAGATACAAATATCGAAACTGTTTGAAATGATTTTTGCAGGCATTTCCACCTGATAACGCCCGAACAGCACATGAAAGTAGCTTTCTCCAAGGTTTTAAGACACACAAGAAAGAACCCAACCAATACCAAGGACAAAGCAACAAGTATTCGCCTTCTCAAAGGAACAGCTCCACCCAGTGCCCTACAAAAAGGTGATTTAGAACACTCCTCTTAATTCTGAAATCTTGTCAACAGTCAGGAATTGTTGTTGATCTGTCATGAAATGTTTTCAAGGAACAGATGACATGTATGAGGAACAGATCGAGGACCCTGAGAATCCTCTTCGATGTCCCATTAAACTTTATGACTTTTACCTCTTCAAATGGTGAGCGACACGTCATCTCGTAATCACATCACATTTACGTGTTTTCCCATGAACAGCAATATTCAAATTGTTGACGTTTTGCTGTCATTGACAAAGCTCAACAAAATAAATCACAAACATGGCTTAAAGCATCTGCTCACAAATTCATTTAAATCAAATCGGGACACAACAGCTGTGTACATAGTTTACCATGTAACCCACAATCTCACGTTAACGCTGCATTTCATAAAGAAAGAGCTACTTCAGTCAGATGATTCAAAGCTTGAATTAAGGTTTAAGATGTCCTCCAGAGTAAAGGAGAGCGACGATCGGACTTATGACTGTCTGATTCTATAAGGTTGTTTGAAATATCAAAAACCTCTCATTTGATTTTTTTTTTATCCCTCATGTTTGTTTTTTCAGTCCTCAAAGTGTCAAAGGACGTAACGATGCGTACTACATGACCCCGGAGCCCGTCGTCGCACCGAACAGCCCGATGTGGTACTCTTCTCAGCCTCTCTCAAACCAGCAAGTGGAACACATGCTGGCCCGCATCATCGTGGTCCGAGAGATCCAGGAGCTCATCGGCAGCAGCCAGGAGAACATGAGCTAAGACGAAACAGCCCACTGGATTCAACGCTGTTGACTATGCAGTACCATCCCAACTCCATAAACCTCAATAGCCATCAAATAAAATGGGGGAAAAAAAAAACTAACTTCTGAAACTATTTTCTTCTGAGGAGTATCATAATTGCACGCAGATTTACAGACTTTTCTGTTTCCGTTTGTTTTGGAGCGAACTGTTCTTTCTCGTGACGAACATTGTGAACCTTTCATTTTCCTGAACTGTCAAGTGAGTGCGGCGTGAGCTCCATACCTGCTGGGTCCCGATCGAGCAGAGGTGATATTTTCCTGTAGAAGTCAAGTCTTATTAAGATATGTAATCATGCTCTTAATAACGTCACGAAACGTTAGCCGCTTTTTACTTTTCTCCAAGTTCTTGTTCTTAAATACAGGGACCATTGCTCTATTGTTTTGTATATGGGCTGTATTCTCAACTCTTTATATGTTCAAAGATGGAAAACGTGCCTGCTTTTTCTGTTCCCCTCTTAAAAATTACACCATTTGTCCAGTACGACAACTATTCACAAGGTCAAGCGCTATACTGAAGTCATT
>OMNM01034595.1:65750-76320 GCA_900302745.1 Parablennius parvicornis | reverse complement strand
CTCTTTCTCCTTTAATTTAATTTCAATGTGAAAAACCCAAATTAATATATGTTTATGTGATTGTTAACCTTTATTTGTTTATTTATGCCCTTTAGACTGCTTACACCTCCCCTCTTGTATTTCTGTTTATTTATTCACATATTCTTTTTCTTTTTTGTTCATTTTTGTGATGGATGAATGTGATGGGATGGATGAATGTAAGCGCAGCCACGACTAGAGTTATCCTTGTTCGCAGAAAGGCCATGGTCAGGCAATCGAGTTGAGGCAAACGTTTCATGGCGTAGAGGCGACCTGCGTCCGCTGCTGCCACCGCGTGGCGAGAGGTGAGAACTGCACCAGTCTGACTACAGTGGAACTTTACAAAAACCGTAAGATTACGCTTGAAAATACGCACTTTTACTTGCAGAATGACATGTATGTCTGTATAAATTACCTTTAATCAACCAATTAATTTGTTATCATCCAATTTATTTTGAGATAGTTTATGAGTTAAATGATCCAGGAAGTCATTGTTGTGTCACCCACTAAGCATTAGTCAGATATTAGACGTCTCGTTATTTTACAGACCTAATTTCAACCGTCTAGATTCCGTCTATTTTTAGACGGAATTTATAAACTGCACTTTAATCCAGTATTCGATAACTATTTATTAAAAAAACAACTTTAAAGTGTATAATTGATCTCCAAATACTGAACTCAAATAATGATGATAGCCATTGTGAAATATACAGTATGGGGTAGATATAGCCGAGATTTAGATCTACTGCATTTCAACACCTAGATATAGACCGAATGTAGATAATTGAATTTAATTCATTAATCAATAGTTGTTTATTCAAAGTAATAACTGCATGTTGCAGTTATTACTTTTTTACTGAGGAAATAAGGAACAGAATGAGGAGGAGTGAAGGAGATACTGGTGTGGTGAGAAAATGGAGAAAAAGAAAGGGACAGCAAATATTTAAGTAGGTTCTTAAAGGCAAGGGGTCGATTGGGGACAATATAGTGATTGGAATGACATAGAGGAGTAGATCCAGAAGGTGGCAGTAATGCAACGTAAAATGAATGCAAACTGCCGTAAAAGCAAAAAGAAGAAGAAGACTTCCGTCCATTGTGCTGAGGTCAAGAATTGAGACTTTCTTCAAAAAAAAGGTGGGTGCTGAAGAAGTCCTCATATCAAAATGTTTGGTTTTGCAATATTGCTGATGCAATCAAACACGATCCTTACACCGTCATGCATCAGTTTAGCATTTACTTGCATGTAGGCCTCGTGTGTTGGTTGCTAACATGAGGGATAGCTTGTTGCTAGCTTAGCCAGCCTACGCCACGTGGGACCAACAGCATCGATAAGTCAGCGGTCCCTAGCTGGAGCTGCCTGCCCACGATCGCGTCTCAAGAGGCGGCGGTCCCTCGCTGGAGCCGCACCACGTCTATTCGGGAAGCGGCTACAGCGGAGAAAAACACTACCGTTTAATCTAAAATGACACCGCTAACTTTGCGTTCTGTGATTTGTTTGTTTTTCTTTCAAATGTGTTGTCATGAAATTAATAAAGGGCCTACTCTCTCTCTGTGGCCAATGTTAAAAGCTTCTAGTAAGGCTGTTTTACAAAAATGTCACTATTTAATTTTGTCAATCTTACAGCAATTCCTACATAAGTTCCACCTACATTTTTTGCCAGGAATTTAACGAGTACAAAATATTTTTCTTTTTGTGTGTTTGTATGGTTAAATGTGCATTCAAATGGGGTGCATTGGTTAAATAAGTAGTCATTGTCGTAATTGGTTTAATGTCTCAATATTGCTATATTGAAATACTACTGTAAAAAAATTTTTATTAATTATTTGCTTTTTTGCAGAGTGTTCTATTGCATTTCCTCAGGACGGAGGAACTGGTCGGGGCAGCGATGGGGGATCATTTGTAGCAAAGCACCAGCTGGATGTGGTGGGGGGCAACAGGAGGCCAAGAACCTCACCATGTTGATAATAATGTTAATAGTAGTTGAAGTTCTGTCAGTTTGTATCACAAAAAGATTTCTATATGTTATTACTTTATACTTTTGTGTTCAGTTTTTTTTTCGAATTGTTTCTATGATTAAAAAAAATTATGCCCACTCCATGATTGTAATGGTTATATTCTGAATGAAAAATGTACTGTGATTGTAATTACAGTGGACTGATCATTACTGAATGTAGATCAGTGTCAAATTATGAATAATCATGACATCAGAGTAAAAATGAATTGTAAAAGGTCCACAAAGAGAAACATTGGCAAAATAGCACATTCTGGGACTCCGTGTATCAATGTAAGCATTGAGGGTAAAGTTTGGTATCTTTTTAGAGAATCTGGGTCTGCAGTACTTTTTTGGTTATTTAAATGTTTCTTGTCAATATTTTCATAAATTGACAAATTATCATTAATGTATTAGATGAGTATTAAAATATGCATTAATGATATGTGAATTTATGAAAATATTGACAAGAAGCACATTTTTTTAGGTCTTTCAGACATCCAGTCTAAAAATTGTCTAACTGGTATAGAAATGAAAGTTTTTTTAGATGTCTACATTTAGACTAGACCTCTAATAGATGTCTAATCAACGTCTTAAGTCTATACCTGGGTTCAAATATGTATGAACGTCTAAAATTTGATGTCGATTTTACGTTATTTAAACTTCTAAGATATCTATATTTACATGTTTAGACATCTAATATACATCTAGTCTACATTTAGACATCTAAAAAAACTTTCATTTCTATACCCCTGGTCGGCCAATTTTAGATTAGACATCTAAGGAACATTTAGATGTATAATAGACCTAAAAAAGCTCGGTGTACAGGTAGATGGGAGGAGCCCCATTGTGGAATTTTACCTTTCCCTGTGTGTTATCGACGTATATCAAGGTTGTCTTTTTATATTCGGGAGACAGAAAATCAACTCAGTTGTTTGAAACTTTATGCATTCACTTATCATGTATTTCATTACTTGTTCAATTTTTTGTCACAATGCAGCATCACTGCGTGAGTACAGTTCCTGAATGACCTTGATTCAAACGGTTTTGCTGAAAAGGTTAAAAGAATTTGTTCTTGTTTTGCCTTGTCATGCCATCAGATAGATTATGCTTTGAATCCACGTCTCTTGGTTTGTTGTCAATCCCTGAGGCATCACAAACTACATGCATATGTCATTCTGAGATAGTAGAAGCACCTAAAGGGGGAATAAAACAGCAAGATGTCTGGATAGCAGGGGGAACAACAATCTTTGGTTGAAATGTAAAAATGATCAGATAGCCCGTGGTCATATTGACTTGCCAGCACTCTGTATAAATTCCTCAACGCAGGTTGAAGGTAAGTGGCTGGTTGTCTACTGCAGCATGTCTGGGAAGCAGTTCCACCGAGGATCAAGTGTGTAAATCAGAGGCGAAATATTATTGCTAAAAGACTTCACTTCCTGAGAGGAAAGAAAAGTTTAAAGACTGTTATTCACATAAACACAACGTGGAACCGATAGCGGGACCTCAGCTCTTGCAAAAGCTGCCATTCATAGACACGACTCCTAGTTTAGCTTCATCTCTCTGCATAAGAAGTGCGGTAAAGGTTTCTCTTTATTCAGGGAGGCAGGTCAATAAAGGAAGAGGTGGTTATATTATTGAGAAGCATAAACATATTGAGGACTTCTTCCTTGTGATAAAGTCGAGAAAGATTGTGCCTAATAAAGGTTGATACAAGCTGGGTTTATTCTAGCTCCTTTTCTTTCATGAATATGTCTGTTCATGCTGAAGTTTTTGGAAAATTTTCTCTGTTCGTGTTTCTTCTTCAATGTTCAGCTCAGGCTTTCTCATCAGTCAACTTTCACTGTTCATCAAAGGTCTTCTCTTCTTTTTTGTTTCTCTTAAGCTCCTCCAGCTCATCTCAGAACTTCTTTTTATTAAATGTACTGGCTTGGATGTCACTCAAATCAAAAGCTACTCCTGGTAGATCTACTGAATTGAGATTTTGACGGGTAGATGAAGTAGTGTAATGAGTCTTTCTGCTGTGATGACTGAATCATGGGAACCTGTGGAAGGCCTCACTTGTGGATGAGTTCCATTGTCGTCAGGGGAATGAACTGTCCTTATGGGTCCAGCCGCTATGGTGCAGTAGCTTTATTAGGGTTGTAGCTAAACGTCCAGGTGATACTGAGAACAGGAGAAATTGAATAAGTTGGATATTCGATGGCTCGTTTTTGTGAGCAGGTGATGGTTTGGGTAAATTTGAAAATCTCGAGTGAAATTCACCCTGTGCTTATAAAGGGTGAGCATGGCAAGACGTTTAGGCATTTATTCCTTTTTCTTGATGTCTGATATCTGATAAGTGTCTTTCACTGGCACTGTAATTGTCACAACTGTTGTTGACAATTTGGTCACATTGGTAATTTGAGCTGCACAGTAGAGCTCCAACACACACGATAAACATAACAAAAGAGTCACTGAACTGAAATAATGTATGTTTCCATGAGCTGTGCATTCACGCTCTGCATACCAACATATTTGTCTCATCAGCTTGAACCCTATTGCCCCTAATGCCAGACCACCAGGCCACAGATGTTGTAAATCAGGGACAAGATTCAGAGTACTGTTGTTTGCAAGAACAAATCTCATAGCACAAAGACACTAATGTCACCTATGAAATGTTTGTATTGTGAATAATATTGTTCTTTCAATACCTGACAAGATTATCACGTATTGCATATTCACCAGGTGCAGCTGTACTAGTAATGCACTTTGTATTACTTTTGTCAGTATCGTACAAAAGATACAACATAATGTTGATTGATTTAACAGCACATGAAGTAGTTTTTCTTTTAAACTTGTGCTTCTCAATAAAGTGTTGAGGAAATTAAAGTATTTGTTGCCTGATATAATGTACTTTTATTTACTTAAAGTGCAACTGACCCATTGTGAACTCAAATCAAACCTTTGTGCTGGCGTTGTCTTTGGAATTTCAATCTAAAATAATAATTTGTCTTTTGAATAACAATAACAGACACGGTACCTCGAGGCCATTATAGCAATGATATATACTAAAATCTATTACAAGTCATCATCGAATATTTCCACATACGTTTGCAAGGACAGAAAGAATATTCTGACAGGACTAGCTATTCTGCAGCTTCCAAATGTGGAAACATACAAATTCCCATGACGCCATTGTTTGATGCATGTTAACTCAAGTTTTGCATCAGCAAAGAATACGACCCGGAGAGTGCACTTCTTTCAAGGACTGGATGACACACACACGCTCTTCTGTTCAAAGGGAAGCTGCACATAGTGGACTCAGAAGATGTTGTGGGTGTTCTGTACATATGACTCATATTGGAGTCCCATTATTGAAGAGAACCTTTTACCTGACAAGCGTTCATCCCTGCTCTGTGTACCATGAGCTCATCCTGATACTCCCTTTCATCGACTGACTCCAGCTGAGGGTCAATGAACAGGTGTAGGCGTGGTGCCATTGCGATGACGTGCTACTTCCTGTCATGCTGTAAGCGAGTTCAACGATGACCATGATGAAGTGGAAGTATAGGCATGAACAAAAAAGAAGTGCACAAACCTGTTGGTCCTTCAAGTTCAGTGCAACATCCTCGCTTGTGTGAATATGGAGGACAGACACAAAGACACGGAAGGTATAGATGCTTGCATGTAACCTTCAAAGACTGTACATTGAAACAGGGCCAGGGTCATGGAAACAACATTTGTTCTGTGACGTCTTGTTTTGAGTTCAGGTCAGTGGATTAAGAGTGCAATTTTGATGCTATTTCATGAATCCTGTCACGTGTAGAGGAAATTGCACAACTATGGTAGTACCATGATTTCAACAAATGGTGGCAGCATGCACTCATACTGACTCACAGAGTCTGACATCTGTTCCATGAATGTGCAATGAACAGCTGTTATTTCATTACTTTAACTGCACTTGTTTCTGTGTTTATACCAGAATCTTCCAGAGGTCAGAATATTTAAGTGGCAATCAAAGACAGATAGATCCAGGCACATCTTAACAGCAACCAAACACAAACTAAAACAACTTTAATGTCTCCAAAAGGTCAAAGTGCATACATGAAAAAAAAAAAATTTAGTTACCACATATTTCAGTATTAAGTTGCACCTACCCAGAAAAATATTCACTTAACTGTGTGACAAAAATTGGTGTTTTCATTTTGTACTAGTTGTTCTAGAAGTTGAGGTTTAGACACAATGTTGTATTGCAGTAATCAGTATTGGATAGTTATAATTGCTCTGCTTCCACCTTGTCAGACAGAGTAATATTCTCATTCTTTTAAAGTAAATATATGCAATACATAAAACTGATGTATGCATACCTTTGTTACAGCATTGACTATGAGTACATAAAGCTTGAGTTAATTTTGTTGTGTGCTCATGAGTAATGTCTTCCCTTGAGTTGACGCAGGTTGAACTTTGTTTGAGACCGTGCATGATTCTTCCATGACCATCTATGGACTTCCGGTCTCCAGGAAGCAGAGCAGCCAGTTACCTGAATTCTTTCAAAGCTGCTCACCTCGCCGGCTCAAGTGTTGCCATAGGAAATAGTATCCTGGCAACAGCACTAACCTGAGCAAAGACAAAGTAAGGTCATACAGATGACAAAATGTGACATGGTGTTTCTGTGTGAATAATCGCCCCCCTTTTCATAGTTAATCTGTTTGCATGAACATTCAGTAATTTGTGGTCATCTGGTCCCTTTTAGCATTTTGTATAGCATTTAATATAGAACCACATTGCATCTGCAGGTGTCCATTTGATAGTCTCGTGTCTGGTGCAGGCTTTTTTATTTATTTATTTATTTTTAAACAATGTTGGATGCCCTGGATAATCTTTGTAATCTGCATCCTTTTACCGGTGCATCAGTGACTTCAGAAAATTGCGCTCCCATCAGCATTCCACCCATACCTCTCTGGAAGAGTGTTTTGCAACTATTGTGTAAGTGAGCTTTTCATTGAGGGTTTCGGCATTGTTGAGGTAATAGTAGTGTACTTGCTTTGAACAACTTTCGTAAGCCACTGCAATGACACTTGTATTTCTTTGCTGAAAACCCCCATCTTTTTGATTATGAATCATACCGTGAATGAAAAATCCTTGTGCGTTTATTCACCTTACGTACCCTTCAAGTCCCCTTTTGCTCCAGCATAACTGGCTCCATATCTGTGCACCTTTTAAATTGAGTGAAATACAAACATTTTACTCTCATATGATTTTTTATTGTAATTTCTCTTATTTCCTTTATATTAACTCTTACAGCTGTGATGCACCTTACTATCCAAAGGACAAATTCAATATTGTTTTGATGCTATTTCTTTTATATATTTCTTTGATTTCTATTAGTGTGAAACAAATGGCAATACTTTGACTGCAAAAAACTCCATAGGATTATATTTCTCTCAACTTGTGCTTTTCTGGGTCTGGGTATAATGTATAATTATGCTGACAGCAAGATATGGCAATAGCAGTCCTTCTACGTTAATGAAAAAAAAAAACTTTAATGAGTGCACAACAGTTGCAATAGCGAGGTGTAGAAAAGAGAAATCAGTTTTCTGGTTGTTCTAAAGACTTAGTTTTGTTTCCTTTATGTGTATTCAGCTTATGTTTCTGTGTCCACTGGTGCTGAAACTCGTCATCGCTAATAGCCCTCATAAGCAGCCTGGATGCTGCTACTGTTTCTATGGCAACCACCAGGACGGACAGAAATGGTCCAGATTCTTTGTGTTGTGCACGTAGAAGGTCTTCTGGCTGAGACTCAGTGAGCAACATGACCCGCCGGACTCACTGGCCGCCTGGCGATAATTATAAGTGGACTGGGCTCATTTAGTAAACTGAGTGCAATCCAAAACATTGCCTTGGGTGTTTTATAAAAGAGTCAGACTGTGACAGTTTTCCTAACAAGGGACCGAGTATTGAAATATATTGCTGCTGCCTTCCCTAACTGCATTATAATGTGACAGGTTGCATAATGGCAAAGTATTTGCCCATAAGAAAACTCAGTTGGATGACAGGTCGGATAAAAAGTTCAAGGACTTTTTGCACTTCATGCAGATTATCCCCTCCACCATGCAACGTCTGGCTAAAAGTCACAAACTCTCTATACAAATGAGTTTAAGAGTATATGATAATTCAAGTTCTTTTTTTTTCCCCAAGGTTTTGTTCTAGGCATAAAAGTGAATGAAATGTTCTCTCCATTAAAACATTGAAGCCTTTTCTTTGCTTGCTATAAGTACCAGCGATTGTCATTAGCCTCCCCGAGTCCAGACCACCCCCGGGGTGAGCACACCAGTGAAGGGAGTGATAACCCGCAGAGAATGACTCCCACAAGATTGGTGGCATTTAGCTGTATGACTTGCAAACACAGCTGCAAGCCACCATATCTGACTTTTTGCCAGTCAGGGGTAATGGAGCTACCTGGTAGGAGGGCATCTATTTTTTTCTTTTCACACAGGGATCCTTTGTCAGCCTTAATAATTATGCAAATTCCAAGAAAGAGCATGTGAAAGAGGAAGAGGGAAAGACAGTGAAAGACATATACCTTGTGTTTGTATAGGTAGAGCTAGGTGTTCATTTCAGTTCAGTTCACATTAAATATAAACCTCTGAAGCCCTTTTCATCACGCCTGCTCCCTGTGCTGATTTTCTAAGTGGGACTCGGTGATTGCTTTAAATATGTACATGACATTGAAGAGAAATTTGAGGTTTAGAAACGAGCCAGAGGTTTAAGCGTCTCAGAATCTTGCTTTCACGCTCTGAAAGGCAGGAGTATCGTTTGAGCTGAAGGACATGCTGTGTCACAGCTGCAGACAATGGAGGGATTTAATCCTCAAGTCTGAAGTTTTGTTTCACAGTAATGGCCTAAATCCTGCACAGTTTTGTATCGGACTCAGCATGACACCTAAACACAAACACAATCTCTTAGTAAAGAAAGGTTGAGAAAATCAGAAGTGATTCATGAAATACTACTCTTGTCCAAATATTAACATTGCAGATATATTTAAGTTAAATATAGTTCTGCACTGCTTAATCCTGCACACAGGAGAAGAACATGCAAACTCCACACAGAAAGGCCCCGTCTGGTACAGTATGTGAACCCGAACTTTCTCACTGTGAAGGGAGAGCCTTAACCACTGCTCCACCATGTGGCAGTTAAAATTTCAATAATGAAAATACTAGTCCTGATTTCAACAATTACAACACTAGTTCTTGTCATAAACCTATTTCCTGCTTTATGAATTCTCCTAAAACAACTAAGGAATTTGATACACATGACCTCAAAAAATGCAACCAAAAACCCCCCCAAACAAAAACAAACTAAAGATCACATCATTACATCATTTATACATTTTAATTCAAATGTTTTCTTCAGTAGTTCTTTTTTTTTTTTTTTTTAAATTCACAATCTAAATAACTTCCATTTGAGATTAACGTCTGACTCTAAATCGTCTGTGTGAAAGTGAGAGTGTCTGGTTATGTGTCTCTCAGTCTTTGGCATGTAATGAACTTGTAACTTGCCTTTGCTCATTTTTAGAAGTGTAGAAGATGTATGGGTGGTAAAAGTGTAAACCACCACATTGAGCTTAACTACTGTAGCAACCTTTCATCTAGGATCTTCAACAGTAGGCTGAGCTTGTGTAACAAACCAAAAATTTCAAATTTTTTATCTTTAAACATTGTGCAAAACAGTACAGACCCACACCATTATGTCTACAGCTGTGTTTCCACAGTTGCACGTGCATTTGGAAGCTGGTGTTTCGCTGCTTAAAGTGCGCGAACAGGTGCTATTTAACTGTTCCACAATAGACCGGTTGTGGTCTAATTACTGATTTAAAAAGCTTCAGTTAATTCACCAACTGTTCCATTGCATGACAGTTTGTCTCATTACCACTTTTTTTTCCTGATAAAATTTCACTTTTGGATGTCATCATGACCACAGTGGCTGTGAACGTTTTGACACCTTAAGTGTTTTTGCCACCGTCAGTGATGTATGATATTGTGCGCATGGAGCTAAAACTAGTCAGTGCCAGGAATGATTTGCAGGGAATTGTCATCAAGTCATGTCAAGGAGGGGTTAGTGTCATCATGATCATCATGATCATCATGATCATCATCGTCATCTGGACAGTAAACAGGATAATCAAAATAAATTACATAACTTGAGATTGTGGCTACATTTGTGTGATTTTGCTGCAATCATATATCTCCAAACGTAGGTACAACTGTACAATTGCTTCCTGCTTATTCAAGTTTTGAGTTTATCTGATGGAAAGTCTATTGATAATGTGCTATATTCTCAAACCGATAACGCCATAAGTCACCCATGTACAAGCAAATTAATTACATTTCAGTTTGGTAGCTTGTTTCTTTGTTGAAACAATGCTTTTTGCCAATAAATCCTATAATACTGTAAATACTGTTTAATCCCCCTTTTGAATGGTTTGTTAAAATAATATTTTTTTTGGTTTGAATAGCAGGGCTGAGAATATGGGTTGGGTAAGTGAAAAAATGTTGCTCCTGATTCGTGTTTTGAGCGTC
>OMNM01034595.1:55326-65730 GCA_900302745.1 Parablennius parvicornis | reverse complement strand
CGTCAGGTAATTTGAATTTATAACAATCATGCATTCTTAAACTGAAAATTTCAATTAAATATTCCACCAAACAAGAATCAACAGCAAAGAAAAGACGTGGTACATTTGTCATGGGCATAACACGTCGACTACGCATCCTACAAATGGTGTTCCTTAATAAATTGTGCACAAATCAAAAAGAAACTTTAAAAAAAATTGTTTTTATTTCTACAATGTGTAATTTGGTAGAAATTTAAGAAAAATAAAGTTGCCTTAGTTCAGGTTTGAGCAGAATCATTCTGATTGTAAAAAGATAAACTTTGACAACCAAAGTTTTGGAGTACTTGCGAAAGATTTATGATTTGTGTTCTTGGCTGTTCAAAGGCCCTCGCTCTGCTCATGGACTGAACATTATGGGGTGACCTGCCCTGAACAAATTGTTTGAAGTCCTTTTCCAGCCTCAAAGACGTCCACAATATCTCCCCTGAAAACCTAAAAAAGCTCTCCACATTTGGCATATTGACAGCGCACACTTCAATCGCAAAGACAGCAGCAAAATTGTGCCATCATCTTTTCACTGTGAAGCACACTCCTGTTTTTCCTCTTTTAATTTGCGTGCACTTACCTTCTTCACTCTTTTCAGGCATTTTAACTTCCTGCACTGGTATCATCCAATCGCTGATTACAGCTCCCCTGTGTCGAGTTAACGTACCTTTATTACCCTCAATAAGTGGCATTCACAGTGTTTTTGTTGCCATTTTGTCTTTTTAATTTCTGTCAAGTGCAGCAGCTGGTTTTTGATTTTTTTTTCTCATTGTAGAATTTTAGTGTCTTTGAATGTTTTCATCATTCTCTTCATTCCTTCATCAGTCCAATCATAAATTCATCAACCTGTAGGGTTGTGGAGAGTTAGAGACTCCCTCAGTTGATACTAAGGCAAGCTACACCACACAGAATATCAATCTATCTCAAGTCATCGTAACGTGGATGAATCATGGGACAAAATTGGACAACTCATGAGCAACACACACAAATCTAGACAGTTAGTGAGCTGGAATAAAAGTGTTAAAAAAAGATTCATGTCACAGTTCTGATTCAGCAAATATAAATGGTCAATGGATCCACTCACAGACGATTGTGATTAAAAGCCACAATCTCCTCTTGTGAACAAATATATAGTTTGTGCAAAACAGAAAAGCTGAATCATACCCCAGATTCACATGCAGGGTTAACAAAAAGATAACCCAACATATTAAACTCCTTTCCTTGTATTTCATTTCCCCAAGCTTTATATGACTAATGACTATAAGGGATTAAGACAATCCATTGTTAACCTTTCTGCTTATTATTTAATAATTATAATGATTCCATCCACTGCTGACAGCCATTGGGACGATGTAATTGTTGGTGGAAAGATGTCCTTTCACTTGTGTTTGAGAATTTAAAGACTGTCTTTTCCTTTTCCCACATTGAGAATTAGCATCTGCAGTTACTATAGCAACAGGCTTTAAGTAGGAGACAGCTGGGATCTTGCTGTTCGCCAGCAAGGCGCTAATTGATACTGGATTTCAAGTTGAGTTGAGGTTGAAATGAGAACTGAATATCTTTTGTGTGTGTTTGCGCGCGTGTCTGTGTGTGTGTGCGCGTGTAAACAAACAGTCTTTGCATATGTATATATACTGCACCTTTGATGGGATTTGATGTGTTAATGGTTGATTAGAAATGAGAAAAAGTCATCTTCATAAAGTGGATAATTGGAAACATGCAATAGCTAATTATCTGTTAAAGCCTCACACAGAACTGTGTATATGTGCTTTTATGACATGAATATACAATATATTTAATATTCTATTCTATTCTATGTAAAATATCAATCTTCAGTCACTTTATTATCTTGCTACATCTCATGACACACAATGTGGAGTGACACTGCACAGAAATAGCTAATTTATTCCAGACATTAGCTCTCTGAATCTTCAGTATGCAGAAACTGCATGGATGTCATTGGGTGAGAAAATAAATTAGCACCAAATGTTTTATAGAGCTAAAAAAAAATAAATCACCTCCCACTAGAGAATGCTTATCATATGATGAGGTGACAAACATTAAAATGCAGTGAAAGTGCGCCTACAGTAAAAGCAATAATTTGCTCACAAGCTGGTCTGCGCTGCAGGTGATCTGATAGCTGTGTTTCACAAATGGATGTGATTCTCCTGCTTATGCCTTGCAGCAGAACCATTGCTCACCGGTTCAATTAAAACAAAAAAATAAAGTAAGAAAGAGAACTGATTATGGAGGAGATGGAAAGCTGCTAAACTAAGGACAAAGCTAAATTTAAACATCTATTTTTAAAGAGGTCAGAATCAGATACTTGCCTCTATCAAATGTGCTTGTTTTCTCATTACTCAACTTCACATATCTTTTTTTTTTTTTTTTTTCTTGGAAATCAATTTTCTTCTTGCAGAGCATGAAAATAGAACAGAGGAGAGCTGCACTTTTATCATCTTAAGCGATTGCTGTTTCATGTACCTGCAAATCACGTCTATATTTAGAGAGTGGCATGCTTGCCAGAGCCTTTAATGTGGCAGAGGTTCAAAATTAATTTCCTCTTTATGCTTGTCACTCTTTGTGCACATCAGAGTATTTGTTTCTTAGCTTGTTTACTTCAGAACTTTTATTTTTAGGTGCTGTTATATTCAGTTCCCTCTTCAAATATACAAATTTAACTCTGCACAAGTATTTCAGAGCACCTTTGCGTAACCACCATATATAAATCCACTCAAATATAAAGAATCAGATTCGTTAATTTAATGTAATATAGATATTTTATTAGAAATGTGTCACATTCATTTTGTGCTGTGAAAACTGTACATATACAGGAGGTAAAACAGAACATAAAAAACAATGTTGTGACAAGAAAATACAAATGGGTATTCAATATAAGTAACTTGAGGTATGACTTGGGCTGTGGGAAGGACATTGGAAATTTGAGGGGACAAAAGGGAATTGGCTGGTAGTACATACTGCTGAGTTACTGACAGTAACACACTGTTACAGAAGACATGAGGTTCAATCACTCGCCACTATACGGCGACGAGTGATTACAAATATCCTGAAGCACAGTTATATTCATAGGCTAATCATTCATTCTATATAATATTTGCTTTATAGAAGTACAATTAATCTACCTTTCACGGAGAGCTCCAAATATGGAGTCTTGTGCTAACAAATCTCTAGTGAATAAATTCCTTGAATTACTAATACAGATTTGTCATACAATATTCTCATCAAGCATCTATATATGCTCTGCAAATATGAGGAAGATGGTATAAAAGTTTTGAAACATTGGTAAGAAAAAACTCTAAACCCTAACTTATAGTATCAGTCTTGCTTGAGCATCAAGCGCCCATCATATTGCACTATTTCACACTGATGGCTAAAAACACAAATGTGTTGAAGTCGTGAGGACCCGACACTCCACTGGAAGTCACACCAGTGTCAGGAACCTCCTGCTCTGTCCAAGAGTCCTGCAAGGCTGAGAAACAAAAGGGCGATGATGAAAGGTCTCCCTGACCCCTTAATCCACATGTACGACATGGAAGAGCCTGCATCTTGTGCCAGCTGAGAGGAAGGTGCAGCAACACCTTCACACATTTCCATCCAGCGTTTCCCAGAGTGCACTGCTCTTCCCATGTGAGAGTCTGTGTTCATCCTGGTGCTGGTGTTTTGGTATTGAAGCAAAAGATGGGAAAAACCAGGAGATATTTGTATACCAACTAAGGCTTCCATCATCCACTCAGTATGTTTGTCCCGTTGCAGTCCATATGGGCACAGAACACATCATGAATGTGTTTAACGCTTTTTGTCGTTGGAGGGTAATGGGGTAGGTCACATTAGTAAAACAATAAATCGTAAGCTTGACAGTCATGACAATTATGAAAAATCAAAAATATAGGCAATAAAATCAATAATGATGAGATCAATGCTAATCATAACACTGGCAATAGTCACTGGAATACTAATAACCATGGTGATAACAACAGTGAAAAACACTATTATCAGGATAAAGTTTGGCTCTCCAGTATTTATAGTCTCAGTTCAGAGAGTCCTTTTTTCATCGCTGGAGTTGGAGTTCCAGGTGTGAAGCAGCACAAACACTGAAGCTGACAAATAATAAAATGAAAAATCCCAAAATTCACTGCACCCCAAAAAAAGAAAGAAGTGTGTGCCCATCAACCGAAGTGCAGAGTACTGGAACATGAAACTGGTCCCTTATGTTCTCTTGCCTTGTCTTGTTTTTGGAAGGTAATATGGCTGGAAGGCCAGCCAAGAGTTCCAGCTGTTCCTCCCGAGAAGCAGGGAGGACACGCCGTTTAAATAGTATTACATTTTTCTCCAAAGTTGAGTTGAAGGAAAAAAATAAGCACAGACATGTCGACCACATCTTCCGAAACCCAGTGGGCGAGGTTCAGACAACTCCCAGTGAAGCGTTAATGGAACCACAGACAGTCCCGGTCTATGGACGCCACTGGTCGCTCCACTAACCCGTTCACCTTTGAGCACTCCAACAAGAGACGCTGGTGAGTCCACACAGAGAAGCTACATTAAAGATCCCAACTTTATCACTTCCACTCCTCCATCCCTCGTCCACTCCATTCTTTCCTGCTCTGGCTGAGGGATTGAAGACATTGATTCTGGGACCTACTTTCTCATTTCCTCTTTCTTGGCTTCCTATACTTTATCCATATAGGATCCCATTCTTAAACCAAAAAGGCGAGCGAGGTGAAATCAGGTGGCTCTGCCAGCCGCCCTTCTTTCCCTCAGACCTCTGTTTGCAGGTCAATTATGTCCTGCCCCACCATAGGGATGGTGGTGCTGGTCTTCTCCCACTCCACAGAGTGCAGCTCCAGAGGTGAGGCGGCTAAGGGCTCCAGGTCTTTACGCACCCATGCTGGGGGTGACTGCGGTATTCCCCGGACTCCCTCCCATGGCCTCTCCAGAGTACCCTGCTGTTTGTCCTGTTGGAACACAAAGAGGAGCCACTTTAGCACTGGTGTCACTCATCCAGCCTGAGCAATTTATGATCCAATCAAAATCAAATGAAGTTTAGAGGACGTGATTTTCAAACAATGACAGTTGGATTGCCTTGTGGGTGAATGACTCTTCTTTGAGGCATGTGTACTATACATGATAGTGTGTCTTGTCTACAGTTTGTAATTTTTTTTAAAATGGTGAGGTTGTATATAAACACTCACGCTGTGGTTCGTTTTGTCACTTCCTCCTGAAGACACACTCCATCTCACAGACTGTAAGAAGGAAGGAAGAAAATACATCTTTATTGAAATGACCTTAATATGCACACAACCACAGGTCATCGTGCTATTTGTTTTAAAAGGTCATTTTCACATCACAGAATCTAATATTTTATCTTTTACATTGCCTCCGTTTTTGTTTATACTTTTTTTTAATTCGTTTACTTATACTTTTCCTGAAAATGCATGCCAATGGAAGAGTGGGAAGTGAGTGACTTAAGATGATATGTTACCTTGCTGTCAGAGGCAGGAGACTCTCTGTCTTTCTCAGCATGATGCAGCTTCCTGTTCAGGTCCTGGAACATGTTCTGGTGGCGCTTCTTGGTGTGCATTATTTTCTGTAAGAAAGTACATTTCCAAATTAGGCAACAATGCATTTCATAATTATATGTATTACGTGTCTTTTTAATTCTTGATAACGTGCATGAGAACAATATTTACCTCAAAGTCCAACTCAGCATAACGGGATTTCTGTCTCTGCAATGAATAAAAGAACAAAGAGAGTCGGTTTAGCCACATATATAGATTTGATTCGTTGCATTGACAATGCAAAAAACGACAAATCAACGAGTTCTTACCTCCAAGGAGCTCATGGAAAGGGTGGAGATGGTCTCACTCTTGGACATCATGGAGTTCATGGACTCAAAGGTGTTCTCCAGGCTGCTGTGCGTGATGTGGGACTCACTGGACATGTTGTGGATGTTCTGGATGGGAGAGTCTCTCTCAGAATACGACACGCTGACCTGGTCCGGGGGGATCGATTTCATCCCAAATGCAGCTTGCGGTTCGGCGAAGGGCCCACCGAGGTGCATGAGTCTGGCTTGCGGCATCTGTTCCACACTGATGTTGTACTTTGTAGGATCGTCTTTGGGCTTGGTCCTCAGAGTAGAAGTGGTGTTGGGCATGAGGACGTAGCCACTGCCGTCGGAGACGCTGCCCTCAGCCTGAACCAGAGCGAGATCGGCGTCGAGCTGCTTGAAGAGCTCTCCCTCGCAGACGTACACGGGCTTCCCGCATGATGGGTCGACGCCTCCCGCCAACCGACTCTTCTCTCTTTTCAGGGTGAGAGTGTGGCTGGAGTATTCAGGAACGGCCTGCATGTGACTCTTGTGGGGGTTGGATGGGAGAGTGTGGAAGTTGGAGCCCATGGGGAGGGGCATCTGAGGTGGAGGCATTTTTTCTTCAGAGGAGCTCTTCATTCCTTTTAAGAGAAAATGAAAGCAAGAGTTACAAAATGATCATGATGCACGGTCAGAAAATGTGTTCTATTGCTATGCAAGATCAGATATTTTAAAAGCAAAGGTTCACAGAAATGAAAATGCAAATGGAAAAATGGTTACGGCTAAGAAATTGATGTAAAATGGACGCACCTTGTCTGTTTGAATCTCCATCCTTTTCATTGTCTGACTGCTGATGAAAGAACAAAAAAACATTCTATCAGTGTTTAATGTATGCACATATTCATTCAGTGGTAAATGCAAGAGGCACTCAAGACATTAAAAAGGCAATAAGCCAAGAAATTTACCATGTGCTGGGTGTGGCCATTGTGATGGGAACTGCCAGAGTCTCCATTTCCATCGTCCTTGCGGTCAACTACTCTGCACTTTACAGCCTCTTGAACCTAATGAATGGGCAGAAAATTCATTACAATGTTCAGGCTCATGTAATCTCACAACAAAACAACCAAATCAACTTTGCTATTTATTTTTATTGCTGTTTTTCTTACCTCTCTGCGCAGGATGCAGTGCACCATAACAATGATGAAGCCTTCCAGGGAGTCGAAGACAGCGAAAAGGATTTGAAAGAGGGCTGAGCGACGGTCGGTGATGGCCAGGACAGCAGACATCCAAGTGAGGGCCAAGAGGGGCAGAACTACACAGGAGCTCCACAGCGATGCCCTGCAGGGTGAGAAAACAATGGATCAGACACAACTCCTGTTGTTTGATTGTGAAGCTTGATATCAAAGCACATCATCAATAAACCTGTAATGGCACTGATGAGGGCGATAAGCACAATATTCGAGTGCATGCAGGAGATCAATAAGACCTACCCGGCTCTCTCCTTCAGTTTGACATCGGTGATGCCGTCCTTGGATACCAGCTTGTTGAAGACCAGAATACCAATGACCATATTCACCTGTTAGCGAGAAAAAAAACAAAATCTCAGATGAGACAAGGTAATAATGGGTAATGCATTTAGAAGGAGGCCATGTGTGTCAAAGTCAGGGTACATACCAAAACAACAGCTGCAGCAGGGCCGACAAAGGAGTACAGGAGTCCTCCCTCAAGAGACAGCCAGCAGCTAAAAAGAGAATCAAAGAAGAATATTAATACTTGAACTATGACAAGAGAATTTCAAATGAATGCAAAAAAAAATAAATAGAAGATGCGAAAATGCATGGCTGAGTTTCAACTTACTAGTTGACAGTGCCGTAGCCTTTGGCTTTTGTGAAACCCACAGAAACTGCCACCACCAATGCAGGGAGACCTGTAAGACGAAGAAATATGGAAAAGGGGAAAAATTAAGAGTCTGAATACTATACCTCCCCCTAAAAAAAACAGCTATGGAGAAAAGTGACGCAATACAAGCAATTAAAGAGATGAATACAAAAGATGCTTACCCCAGCCTAAGCACAAGAAGCGCTTGCGGATGATGCGATTGCGCAGACGACCAGTGACAGCCATGTAGGACTGCCAAGCTTCTGTCAGCACCCAGCAGAAAGAGGACAGGAAAAAGAAGTGCAGGAAAGCAGCTACCAGAGTGCACACCACCTGTTAGAGCCCAGGAGGAAGGAGACAGAGAGGATAGATGAGACGTCACCGTCAGTAGCATTGAAATGTCCCAAGTTGTCAAAACGAAGAGCTTCAGAACGATACAAAATAGAGATAGCGATTGGTAAGAAGAGTGCCATACCTTGTTGCGAGCCTGAGTTTGTCCAACGAGGATGAGGGCATTAGAGCATATGATAGAGAGGCAGAAGTTGATGAGGATAACAGAGCGCTCTGAGCGGATGTACCTATGGAACAGAAAAAGGAGGGAAAAAAAGAACAAATTTAGCGATGAGCACTTAGATAAAAGAAAAAAACATAGAGAAAACCATATAATATTGGAGGCTGAAGTAGCTATATTCTCATAGGATATACTTACTTCCACACGGAGACATAGATGATGATGAGGAGCAGCAGGGTGAGAGAAGAGACCCCACAGCCTACGATGAGAGTCACGGACGGGAGCAGTGCCTTGTCCATGATCTACACAGAGGAGACAAATCCAAACATGCCTCTTAGAGCGGATTCAAAAGTGCACATACACAATTACACAGTCAGGAAACCAGAGATGAGACACACACACACACACACACACACACACACACACACACAAACTCAGAATATGATGCTTCTGGGTGTGCGCTATCTGAAATAGCAGACGGCTCCCTGTGGGCAAACAGTTGAATGGCACAATCAGGCCACGACTGAGGCAAGGTGACCTCAAGGTGAACATGTCATAAAGATCGAGCAGCAAACTAAACAAATGGTCGGGGGTCGCCACATTTCACCATTTGAACTTTTGAGTCAGCAAATGGAAACACACACATATCTCTCTCCATTAAACCAATTTATGGGTGTGGTATGCTCTATTTGGTCATAACTTTGAGCTACCGCAGCGACCTTTTAATCACTGACAGCCGTGCTGTGCTCCTCTTATTAATCCCTCTCTTTGCACTGTTTTAGCATTTTCTCACTATCTTGCTGAAGTTGTGCCAACCAGTATCCCCCCCGTCGATCCCTGGAGGGGTGAACAGGTGGACCATTATCACCTGTGCATTAATCTGCCACCACCTGCACTTCTGATTTCTGACAGCAGCTTAGCGCCTGCCACCGCCAGCGGCGGTGACTGTCCCATGTTTGAAATGACCCCGGCATTGAACCTCTGGTGGAGGAAACAGGAGAGGGCTTTTGTTTTGTGTGCCATCCTTGTCGCTCAATCACCTGGAGGGCCAATGGGTCACTGCTCTACAGACAAATATCTGCGCCTTGAAACTTCACGAGCCACAATTGCTGGCAAACGAAGCACATAATAGATAAGCGTGGATTGCATTTAGAACATTTGGCTGTCTCACACATTATCTTGAGGCTTTAATTGGGTTTGAAGTTAATCTAACACCTCTGATGAAGTTGTCATCCCCACAAAGTGTGTGAAAACCGTCAGTGATACTGATGAAGAACGCCTCATTGGCAAAATTGGAGTGGTTATGTATCTTCAATAATTTGTTCAGATGGGAAAAGATGGGAAAGAATTTAAGGTTGCTGCGATGTAATAAATCCTAAAATATTGAATTAATACTGATAGATGGAAAAGAAATATACATCACTTTGGCCTTCGTTTGATTCATGACAGCCATAAATTCCTGCAGCTTCTAATACTCTTGCCATTGTTGATGGTATCCCCAAATTGAATCGGCACAATGCTGAACCTTGAAGGATTGTTCTGCTCCTTCTCAATATGTGCCCCACAATGGCTTTTCTGGCATCGAAGCACAGCTGGTGCAGTCCAGCCTATAGCAGCCAAAGATTAATTTAGTGTGGCAAATTTGTTTCAAATATCTATCCAGCTCCATCTGAAGTGTCTCAAAACAGATGGCAGACCGCAGTGGTAAGTTGTCTGTTCGTCTCAGTTTTTGTCTCGTCTAGGAAGAGGGGAAATAATGTGGCTGATACAGTATGTCCTGTTCCCTACTCTCTCAAGTCTATATCTGGGTTGAATCTCGCACCATGAGCTGCTGAGTGAAATCCAGACAGCCAGCTTGACCTAAATATGAAGCCTGTCTTCTGCCTGCCCTTGACAGAATTACTTGCTCCCATCTTGAGTGAATAAAAGGAAAAACAATGTACTGTCACTAATAGATGTTTTCAGGTTTCATGTGAAAGTAATAACATTGATGGTTGATGGCATCAGCTGTATAAACTATGAACTATGTGTGCATCTCTCAGATCGTGTTTCCAACATACATAATGCCAGAGAAGTACCTAAAATTAGACCATGCTGCAGTATCTGTTTCTGTCTCAGTGTTCCTTCTACGACTTGCAGGAAGACATTATTGAAAATGTCCACA
>OMNM01034595.1:45156-55174 GCA_900302745.1 Parablennius parvicornis | reverse complement strand
CCGTAGAGGAAGGAGGAAGGATAAGGGGGTGGATGTAATCGAGAAATCAGTGATATTGGCAGAAAGGATGAAAACTTAAGTACTGCAGTGCAAATTCATGAGCTGCAGAAAAACAAACTGTACATTTAAGATGAGCTTCTCCTCTAACTAATAGACATCTGTTGAGCGCTCACTGTGCAAGCAGCAATCAGATTTGGGCAGAGATGGACAGACCATTTCCTCTATGCAGAGAGGGTTGGTGGGGGCTCTGTGTGTGTGTGTGTGTGTGTGTGTGTGTGTGTTTCCTTCAGCATCTCAGTTATAAAAAAAAAAAAATCACCCAGGCCGAGTTTGCGCTGCAGAAGCCGTTGCCGTGGCAACAGGCGAGCTGAGCAGCTTTAGAGGCAACACGGTCTAAAGGGGAAAATTACACATTTGTCGCATAAAACACAGCGATGCATAATGCCACATTCAGGGGCATCGAAATGCAAGTTCCTCCACATTAAGTCTGCATAGTTCTGCTCGACGTGCATCAAATAATCAGGATCGATTGGAAATTAGACGCATGCCGAGATAACACAATGAGCCCCAAATAATAAAAAAAAAAGTCGTTCAGGGTGATTGAATAAACAATTTAACGAGAGAAAATGCCCATGCATTCAAGTATTGACAGATTCAGATTGCAGCGATAATAATTAACCTCAAAAAAATGTCGCGACCTGCCCGCAGGCAAATTTGCATCAATTAACAATTTCCTATACGAAAAAAAAAAAAAAAAAAGACATGCAAAATTCGTTTAAAAAAAATCTAAATGCAATTCATGCAAATCAACGTGTTGCGCTGTAATTTCGCCTCAGTATTAACAGGCAGGCTGCGATTCTACGATCAGCAGCAGCACCTGCACGGAGACAAAGGAGCGCTACAGCAAAACCGCTCCAAAACAACAAGTACTCTCATCACAGCGCTCCGCATTCACTCACACAGACGCACGCACGCACACGCACACACACACACACACACACACACATACACACACCGCAGCAAACATGCAAGATGTATGGAAAATGAGGGACAAATCGACCCTCGTATCGTGATCAGACAGATGACTTACCGAGTCGAAGTTGACGCGCGCTAAAATGGCGAAGGTGGAAAGGCTGTCACACACGCATTTGGTTCTGAATGAATGAACGGGGACCGCTCTGCAGCTCCGAGCAGACCAAGACCCGAGCAGAGAGGAACTGCACAGCAAGGAGAGGGAAGGGAGAGGAGAGGAGAGGAGAGGAGAGATGGGAGGAAAGGAAAGGACGGGTTAGGAGAGGAGAGATCTCACGAACCACTCATGTGAATGTCTCAATATTATATATAAACATATATATGTATGTGTGTGTGTATATACACACACACACACACACACACACACACACACACACACACACACACACACACACACACACACATCATTATATACATTTCACATATATACATATATATGAAATGTTCACTTTGCATAATATCTTGCAATCTAAATGAGGAAATAAACGTATTCCAACTAACTTGAACTGCTAATTTGGAGTTTTCCACTAGATGTGATTAATAGCTCTCTGTGTCATAATTATTCATCATGGCCCTTCATAGAAGTAATGATTAACACAATCTGCATCATGTTATGCGTCCCATCCTCAAAAGACGCCAGATGATGCATGGGTAACTCAACATCCAAGTACAGCATGTTCTCTCATTTTGAGGAAAGATGGAGACAGTATGAATCAAGAGCTATTTCTCAATTTTTATGAAAGAGTACTACATGCATCTTTGTATATGCAGCAGTAAGTGTCAGAGTGTAGAGAGTAAAAAGCAATGAAAGGTACCCCCAAGGGTAAAGACTGCCTTATGAGGACAGACAGAGAGAGAGCACCGTAGCCAGCAGGTCCGGCCTGGTGCTCAATATCATGTAATGGGAAGATGGCCACAGGGCAAAATAATAATGACGGTTTATTGGCATCTGAGCAGACTTGACTGTACAGTTTAATGTGCACTGCACGTGAGTTGTCACATTATGCAGATGGGTTAAATGTTGCATGTTGAATCGTAGTGTTAAGTAGATTTAAAAAGCACTGCTGAGTCTTTTTCTGTGATAAAAAAAATCTGCAGATCCTTTTATTAGTCATAATTTTGATTATCTGGAACATTTGAGAGGCTAATGAAGCATTTCTTAAGATTGCAGACATGTGAAACTCAACAAACAATGCCCCCCAAAAAACTGCCATCATCCAGACCTTTATCCTCTGCCATTTCCACTGTCTCTGTCCTGCCTCTAATCACATCTGCTGTCAAAAATGAATCTAATTTGACTAGAGGCACATTGCCCTCCCCCTGACAGCCTATGAGTTAATTAAATTTTTCTCCTCCAATTCATTTCTGCTTATGGTTATACTCTGACTCTGGTCGTTCTGTGAGAAGGTTTGGTGTGTGTCGGGGTGCAGGTGCGTTTTCATCTTTTATCAGTCCTCCACAAGTATACAAATCCATCTAAATGCAAATAGTCCACCTGTGTATTGTTCAAGAGGGCACAGCGGGGCCTGGGGCAGTCATTCAAATGCATGTGAATGTCTTTAAAAACTCTCTTACACCAAGGATATTAACCTTAACTCTGACATGTGAAAATGAAATAAATGAAGCAGAGGTGCCCTTTCCTTTCGACGAACACTGCGAGCAGTTTGCTCTGCCGCATGTGATGATTGTTGTGAGTTTTTGAAGATCATTCTGAGCGGTGGGCAAGACTGTCAGATCAAACTGAGGTGTCACTCAGCTAAAACCACTGAGGATCATTAGAACTGTCATTTCTTAAGTGTGTGCTTCATGCAGTAAGTATGTCAGGCAGCTGATTGAGGGCTGCTGCTTCGAGCTGGCCTGCTGTTGGAAATGATTGACATGAAAAATGGATGAAACATTATTGCTCTCTCTCTCTCTCTCTGTCTCTCTCTCTGGTGAGTATAAGGACTGGGGGGCACTGGATGTTCATATGCAGTGACAGACGGATGACTGAAAGGACCTCTACTATAAGTGAGGAGATAAATAACAACAAGCACCAGATCACCTGACAAGCCCACCCGGGACAGAATATAGTATGTAACTGATGATTACATGCACATTTAAGAAAGAACAGTTGTCAACACTTACGCATCGCTCTCGTCCCATGAAAGACATGTCTCATTCATGGTGCCCTGCAAAAGAGAGGCAGATGGAGAAGACTGTTAGGATTATCTGCAGAAATGGAAAATGTGTAGGCCAGGACATCTCACTATAAACGTGTGAGATGCAACAGCTTGCTGCCAGCCACCTGCCCACATTTCTTAGCACCTTCGCTTGTAGTACATGTGGGGGGCTAAAAACAGCTTCTTTTCTAGTTGCAGAGGCTCATTAACGTGCATGATTTCTTGCCATCGTCAGCTGACCGTTTGGTTACGCTGTGATCTTTGCCAGATTTCAAGTGACATAAGTAAAAGTAAAAGTCACAGTGTCACAGCAAATGTCAGCAAAATGTCAGGCACTGTGTGTGCTGTGGTGAGTACACAACTAGTGGGGGGGGGGCTGCTAATTTTTCATAAATCTAGATTACATTAGTTTAGGTCGTCATCATCAACTTACATTATGGAGGTGAGGGAACTCGATCTCAACGGGGGATGACAGGAGAGCAGGGGTGGGCTTCACGATTACTGACACCACCTTTGAGTTGAGCAGTGTTGTGTTGCTGTGGATAAAGAGGAAAATGCATGTTAAGCATGGAATAAAATAGACACCACAGCAGAATTAATGAGGTAATGGTCAGATATAAGGTTCTACTATAAGAATGAAATTATAAGTGGATACAAAAATGTGTCTCTAAGCAAGGGGCGCCATCTTGTGACTAGAAAGTGTATTTCACAAAAGGCCAATTTTATGCATATAAAAAAAAAAACAGGCGTTGTATACCTCTGGAAGGACAGAATGGATGCAAGGTTTCTGTAGAGGACAATGCCAGTCACAAAAGCATCGTTGCCATCTGGAGGGAGAAAAAAAAAGTGTGTTTAGACTCAAAGTCATCAAACAATACATTGATTGATGAAAAAAAATAAAGTATATTTCTTGAATATTACCTGATTGTTCAATGGACAGAGCATCGCGGGACACTGAGATCTTTTCCTCAGAGCCTCTCACCCACTCAAGCATGCCCCTCCAGCCTTTCACAGGGAAGGTGAAGTTGGAGCTTGTGCTTGTTGGACGCTTGTGGATGCTCAACACTGCGAGGAATAGACATTTATAGTTGTAAATTCATCTGAATGGATTAAAACAGAGCTGAAGACATTCTGGCTTCATGTGCTGATGTCTGATTATTGTAATCATTTTGCACTAAATCTTCTGTGAACATCAACGTTAAAGAGCCAGTTAATGCTAACAGTCACACAGTTCATGGCAAGTGATTCAGTGTGACGTTTGCATATCACACTCTGTTATTAATACAGTACACGGCACATTAAGAAGTTTCAGTAAAACCATAGAATTTATTATGCAGGATATTCTTGCATTTGCACAATTTTTGGAATTGGTGCATGCAAAAAGATATAGCTCATGGCTGCTGATGTTGGTATGGACTTAGATTTTGGTTAAAGGAAAAATAATTCTGACTGCACAAGACGAGAGAGCGAACGGCAGGAGAAACTGGGGCTCACCTAAGTTCTCTGTGACTTCGTAAACATCCTGAAATCCGCTCATTTGCATGCCGATCATGTTCACAGATTCCTCAACAAGGTGCAGGAACTCCTTGATAGTGGCACCCATCTAGATATAAAAGGAAGACATATATCAAGAACACTTAGAAATACAGAAATGGGGAAAGGACAGGGTCAAGTTGTACTGAAACTCCTGCACTTTCCAAAATTGTTTTAGTTACACACTCAGGCAAGGGCAACATTTTCTGACTCCATGTCCATGTCTAGATTTCCGATTCCTTTGCTCATCCTCCTACTACTTATTGTATCAGTGTGTTCTGCAGCCAAATGAAAAGAGAAGAAAAAAAGAAAAACACATTTCTTGCTGCTATGCAACCCCGCAGCTTCCTTAAGGCCATAAATGGGCAGGCTGTTGATTCATACTTTTTTTTTTCTTTGTCCTCTCTCTCGTTCAGTGAAAGGGAGGGCTGCTCGACTTGCGTGTCTCTGACGCAGAACTGCAGTGATGTGGGTGCAAGGTGTGTACTCGTATGGAATGTACTGTCCCCGTACAACGACTATCAGGATGTAGGATGGCAGGCGACTCACAGATTGTGGAGTGGGAGTAGTGATTTTTCCTGATTTGCTCTCACTCTTTCTCTTGCTCTCTCTCTCTCTTGCTGTCTGTCACCTTGAGGCTCTTTATGTTGCCGCTTTTAGGTAGTTTACCTTCCCGTTTTCAGTTTGTGCACAAATATGCGTTGACTTTCTGCAGAGGGAGTCTTTCTGTCAAACGTTGCTGTCTTTCTTTTTGAACTCATTTATGAGGAACGTTTGTCGACAGGTGGTTAAAAAAGCCAACTTCCTGTTCAGTCTGTTGGTTGATTAGTGTAACAAGTTCAAGCACATGTTCCTGCAATTTTGGGGAATAACTTTCCATGTTGGACTGTGCCAGTAATTTCTGGTCAAACACTCTTTACTTTAACTTACACTAACAAGTCACACAATCACAACTCTCTCAGTATGTGGCCCCTACTGCCCATCCTATCATGAGGATGCTAACTTAATAGACAGATTTTCTGTCCAGCTCATGGGCACTCTGGGCCACTCAAACACACTGCACACCCTCTTATCACGTACCAGCTGTGCCTCTTCCCATTTGTCACGATGTTCCTCCTTCAACAAGTTGCTGATGGTCTGGACATAGTTCTGTGGATCATTAAAAAGAGTCAGACATGTTTAGAAGTTATTCTTGCGCAAAATTATTTCAAAGGGTTGCTTTCTATCAACTTAGAATATGTGCATTCAAGTAATCCTGTAAGTGATCCCACACTTCAACTTGCCTCAGTATCAGCGTTGCTCAGCCGCAGCCTGGTTCCCTTGTACAGTTCAGTGGTGTTTCTCAGGATTTCCATGACAGCCAGGAGGTCACCACTGTACTTGGCTCCTTCATCAGATGAAAATCTCAGGCGTGAAATCACCTCAGCGACCCCATCCACACTCTGCCCCTGCTGTGCTTTGGAGATGTAGTCCTTTGACTGCAGATAAAAGTCTAGAGGTTAATCTCAAGCATTGTTTTGGGAACTTTGCTGTAAAAGACGGAAACAGATGAGGCACTTGGCATTTCATCTCTGATTTTATTATCAGGGCTCACCAGTGTCTGAATGTTCTCATAGTTCTTGGAGACACAGTTGATGTAGGTTGGGTTCTCCCAGGAGGCAAGACCTACAGCGTCAAGGGTGCACCGACGCAGAATAAGACCTGTTAATTAGAAAAGAAGCAGACACTTGTTGTGAGCAAGGGAAGATAGACTAATACTGAAAAGGAAAAAGCACAGCTGGCACCACTGCTTTCTCTGTTTACCTGAGGCATCAGCAGGGCAGGCAACGGCAGCCATGTCACCAGCGGGGGTTTTCTTCCACACAACGTCTCCAGTGTTTTGCTCAGGGCAGATCTCATGGGGCTCTGAAAGATTAAAAGAATAGTGCACGATATGATTAATAATTCATGGTTTGAGTATTTGAATTGTAGATTACTGACACAATGCTGAGTCACTGTGGTGGCACCACTAACCAGGGCATCTTTTCTCATTGCAACGTCTCTGTTCTCCGGTTTCACCGGGGCAAGCCTCTCCTCCAAAGAAAGGGCCTTCGCAGACTCTCTGTCTCTGCTGGACGCCTCCACCGCAAGTCTTGCTGCAGCTGCCCCATGTGCTCCAGGCATGCCAGCGCCCATCAACTACAGAAAAAAGCATTTTTTTTTTAACACCATGAACTCTGCACAGTATATTTGACTCATTTCAATTATTATCTGGATTGGAGTTTTACTATATGTTTACCGGGACATTCTTGCAGGAAGCAGTTGGTCACTTCTTTGGGGTTGCCGTAACACTCAGAGCCTCCGTAGGATGGTCCGTTGCAATCCCTCGTCCTCTCCATGGTACCATTAGAGCAAGAGGCTGTGCAGGAACTCCAGGCAGACCACTCAGTCCAGTATCCGTCCACTAGAGGGAAGCAGAAGAACATATAGGCAGGAGAGTTACAACTTGTGTGAGAACAAAATGGACCCTCAGGTTATTGGCGTCGAGCTGATGCCATTGCCATTTCACATGGCCTACTTCTGCTGAGTTTTTCATAAAGACGAAAAAGTTAGATCTGTTATTTGTCCTTCAAGCATGACTGTAGGTGCATCTCAGCATTTGAGACTCACAGTCCTTTAAACTGGACTCAAGTTCATGTCATAGCAAACATCATCAGCATGAATGCACTTGATATGCCAAAGCCAGTGAGCCAATTTTTTGGAGTCAAAATTAAAGGCAATGCTGCAAAGAAAACTCTATATAGAGATTTTTTTTTCTTCATTTTTAAAAAAATTAAAAGGCCGTGAGCACAAATGACAACAGATAATAACTGAGGACAGGAAAACTACTTTTCTTTTTGTAGCTTCAACTTTGCCTTGAATAGATTAAAACAATCAAATATGCTGGAACATTCTGCCTTATTAGCCAGTAAAACAGATAGAGTACAGTGCTTTGTATTGAAAACCAAATAAAATTGGTCCAAATAATGATGTCTATTATGCCAAAATGCAGCATTAAAGATGACTTAATTTCCTAAGTCTGTCAGTGACAATTGATTTGTAAAATCATCACCCAGTAATACCTTGGCTCATTACTTTATATGTTGTGCACTAGGACATCTGTTCATGGTAATATGCAATTGTGACAAGGCAGTATTTTTTCATGTTAGAATATTGTTCCAACTGAAACCACACATGCGGTAAAGCCGGATAAAGTGGGGAAAACGCCAACAAAGCTCTGTGGTTTAAAAAAAAAAAAAAGTACACAAGGAGGTGGCAGAAAAAGAAAGAACTTCAGTTCTAATAGGCAGAGTAGCCCTGAGCTCAGTATGAGTCACTGGCAGTTGTTATAAAGCCACTGACTAATGCCCACTGAGGCTTTTATTCAGATGTGTCAGATGTCAGTCTGCCTCTGCACTTCCAGTTTGTGGTAGTGGTGGTTTCACCAAGCGCTTAAATTAGTTCTCACATGCGAATCAGTTAGCTGAAGAGTTAACCAACACTACTAGTCTTTAATCATGGAGTTTTTTAAACTGACCATAATTTTAATTAAAACAATGAGTGGATTACTGGCATATTTTTAATAAAACATTTGCATTTCTTGACTCACCTGGGCAGACAGCAATGTTGCAGTACTTGGTTTGTCTTGTGGGACCAGTGCAGGGCTGTCCTCCATTCTGGGGCTCTTTGCATGTGCGGGTACGGTCACGGTAGCCACGACCACAAGTGGATGAGCACAGGCTCCAGGGGGTCCACTCATCCCATGCACCATCAACTACACATATAACATAAAGGTGTATCTTTTTTTAAAATACAGCTTCATAATAATTGGATGGAACAATGTCAAATATTGTCCGTGACATATAGGTACATTTTGCTAACTCTCCACTAGGTGGTGCAGTTCTCCACCCTACATCACAAAACAGTTAGACAAATTGACTTGATATTGAACAGCCGCTTTTCAACCATACAATCTGAATCCCAGTGTGTGACAGCTCAAAATGACTCGACTGCTTCTCATTATCTACTTTTCTTTTGTGAATGGTGCTATAGGAGAGGAAATCATTATAAGAAAATAGCTTCCAGCTCTTTGGGCACTTCAGAAAGATCAAGTGTTCCTTCCATTTTTTAGATAAAGTTTGTTTTACACCTTTTTTTTTTTTTCTCTCTGGAGTTGCAAAGTCATTCACTCACCTGGGCAGACAGCTGTGTTGTTGCAGGGCCGGTTTTCACGCAGAGGTCCGGTGCACTGGGTGCTGAAAGAGGATGTTGCACAGACACGGGTGCGACTCTGCCAGCCCTCCCCACAGGTAACTGAACAGGTGCTCCAAGGGGTCCATTCATTTATCTTGGCATCTAGTGAGGGGAAGATCAATTTAAGAGCCAAAATCAGAACACTTGAAAGAACAAAGACAGTAATTTGCTGGCTATGTGACTGAATTCATGCATTTATAAAAATTTATTCATGCACTTTTCAGAATTTGCATCTCAGAACTTATTATATAAATACATGGACTTTCTTAATATCATACCTGTCTGGGTGGCAACAACTCCATAGTTAGAATCATCTGTGTTGTCTCTCCTCAGTCCAACAATGGCACGCAGACCCTGGCTCTTGTTGCGCTCCTTGCCTGTGATAATTTGAAGATTGTACAATTATTGCATGGAATCTGAGCCATCTGCATGAGTGCTTTCAGCTGAATGACTCAATTACAGGTGTCCTTACCAATGCAAGACTGAGGGTTGCAAGAACGCCCCTCTTCGACTGTTCCCTCGCACACTCCATCATCGGGCTGGCAACTTCGGCTGCGCACCTGGACTCCGCCACCGCACTCCTGAGTGCACACAGACCAGCGGCCCCAGCCAGCCCAGCCTTCTGCAGAAAGAGATTAAGAAGAGGAACAATGAGCAAAGTTACTGACAGCTTTGCATGGCATTATAAGCATGTGACTGAAAGTAAGTCTGCACAATTTGAAAACATATGCAAAAGAGTATAAAAAAATGTTCAAAAGTGTTATTTGTCAAGCATTTCTAACTTTGCATATACGAATAAGAGAGGACTGTCATTTGCTGTTTTTTTCCCCCGAGAATAAACAAGAGTGAAATTTTATGTGTAGAACTGAGCACTGAAGTTGATACCTATTTGCATTTGACATGGGGATTGTTTGCTTTTAATCACTGGGTGAGAACGATGGCAGAGTTGTGAGTGAGGCTGACTAATGCGTTGCTAGGACAACCAAAAGTGCAGTACTTAAATTTCTGCCACCAGCTGA
>OMNM01034595.1:0-45054 GCA_900302745.1 Parablennius parvicornis | reverse complement strand
AACCTTCAAACCTGACAACCCTGCCCAAGTCAAATTTGAGAGCTGGTGATGTGCGCAGTTCAGGCGGTCTTGCCAATTAGGTTTCAAGATGCACTGGCAAACATCTCTAACACCTTCGATTTACTACTCATTGCTTTGTGGCAGTGAACTGCACATCCTCTGCCCATATCTCTGCTCTACAGACATGGATCATTATGTTCAGCAGCTCCAAAGACACAAACATGGAGTGATTGCAAGCTGGAGACAGCCTGCAGAGCACTGGGATCTTAGGGAACACAAACCCCTTACACACCTTCATTAAGGTGTGATCCCAGTGGATATCATTACAAAATATCCAGCAACTCTTTTTCTTTGCTTTGATAAAGCTTAAATGTTTGGACAAACTTTTTGAATTGAATGTTTATCTGTGAGATTTTTTTAAATTGTGGTAATGAAATAAACCAGTCATTTTACAAACTTACTGATAATCTCAGCATCACGCTCGCTGTCCTTAGGAACTGGAATGCATTTTTCGACATAGACACCGCCCCTGTAGCAGCTTCCTGGCTTCCTCTTTGGGACCTCCCAGCACTGGCAGGGTGTATTCATGATACCACAGGGATAGTCGTGGGTGCTACTGGACAGGCACTTCTCCAGCCACTGACACAGCATCTGGCAGGCAGGCATGCTTGGGTTCCTCTTTCCCACAACCAGAAACTCAGCCTTGAACTCACTGACATCATTCTCCCCCTCCACCATCGCCAGGGCATTTCTTGGGGCCACCTTGCGGAGCTGCAGGAACTGCTTGGTTGACTCGAGGTACGTCACAGTGGTTGAAGCATCGCACAACCTGACCACTTCATCAAAGCTATCCATGCCCAGGTAGGTACGGGAGGTCTCGATGAAGGAGTCAAACTGGAAGGTTTTGATCTGGCGGGGTGCGCAGGAATCGGTAGGCTTGGTGATTTTCATGTAGACGGTGTAGCGGCGAGGATCAGGATTCTGCAGGGTCCAGGAGCACGGTGTTGAGGGCAAGTCCGTCGTGGAAGTGAAAACACCAAAGAACCGGCTCTGCTCTAGGGTGGCACAGGTGGCGGAGGCGGGGCCGGAGGGCGTGCAGAAGGTCGAACCGAAGAATAGCAGGACAAGGGCCAGACAAGGGCCGGTAATAGCTGACCACGCCATTGGGTCGGCTTAGTTGAAGGCTAGTGTTGAACCTTACTGTGCTTGCTGGTTGAATCAAGTTACTTCTTTGACTTCTTTGTTGCAAGTTACTGCACTAGTTTAGATCTCTACGCTATCTTCACACCCCCTCTTAAAATTGTTGGACTGTTGCTTTTACTATAACAGACAGCACATGTCTCAATCAAAAAGGGAGCTGCAGAAAAACAGAAAAACAAAGAAGAAAATATCTGTCAGTATGCACCAACATATAAAAAATGTGAACAGCACATAATTCTATGCAGGGCAGGATCTCTCTCTAAATACATTTCATTTTCACATTTGTTTCACTGCATATTCATGAGAGGCTTTTCAATTGAACTTATTGTCACACTAATATTCATGCAGCCTCTGATCAGTATCGCAGTGTTTCGGGCGATGCTCAATGATCTAAAACACGCTGCACTCCAGGACATGATTACACTGGCAGCACAATTACAGTCCCTCACAGCAAGCTGGTATCTCCAAGCTTTTGCTCTTTCCTCCCACACACTGAACTGTACTGCGAATCATGTGCGTCAGTCTGACGTCCATAGAAGCATTGCCACGGGCAACCACAGACGCTTATTAGTTCCATTATTTGTGCAATGCACTCCCTCTATCAAGCAATAAACAGGAAAAGTGGCTTGTTTGTGTTCATGGTAAAGTGTGATTACATATCCTGCTGTGCATTTCGCAAGTTGTTTGGGATTTTTTTCCTGCGTTACATACCACAGTGAAATCATTTATGCAATGATAATGACAAATCACAGTCTATATCTTGCAGTGTAATGCTATTGCAGAATTGTTAAGTCAGATGCATGCACATTTTGCAAATATAACCTGTTATGTGTTACTAAACTGAAGACATAACACACTTAATGAAATGTGCAAAATCTTTTTTTTTTTTTTTTTTTTTGCAATGTTCACGATATCTTGTCGAGACTCGGAAGTTTGACACTTTACAATTAATCTTGCTCAGAGAAAGCCTGCAAGCCCCATCAAGTGATCAATACTAAACTGAACCAAAGATGACAAAAGCTCATACAAGAAGAGGAAAAGTATTGCTTGGTATTATCTTTCAAACCTAGTCAATCATTTTTTTCAGCTCTTTTTTTATTGAGCAGAAGCTCATATTTTCCAATCATGATGAAAAATGTAGACTGTAGAGATTACATATATCTGAAGTAAGCAAGGTATGTTATTTCAGAGTTTGTAGTAACAGGTTGCATTTGCAGAATGTGACAGAGAGATCAAGCATATATATGGGGAAGTGCAGCGAAACAGCAGCACAACTGATGCCTGTAGTGACTGTCTCTGAGAAGCACCTGCACTTTTCAAGCTGAGAGCTCATAATTACGTTCCTCGCCTCTCTTTTCACATCTCACCCTCCCTCTCTGTGCTCTCTCACCCTCCCTCTCCTTTTCTGTGAGCGATGCTGCAAAGACCTCGGCTTTGTGAAGGTGGGTGTCTCTCTCCCGCCTCCCAACAACCGGAAGCTCCATGAAAGGGCATTGGATGAAGCACACAGTGAAAAGAAAGGTCCAGCTGTCTTTGGAGAACTCTGCCCCCTTTTTTTCTACATTAGTCTCCCCCCTGCCCAACCTTTCTGTCTTTTCCCTTGCTCGTCCGTTTGCTGTCGTCAACAACATTTATGCATAATAGGCAGCCTGAGGAGCCAGTCTGTTGTTATGGAGACATGGTTTATTTTTTGCAGATCAGTGTGAAAAACATGAGAAGCTGCAAAATGATCAACAGTGACATGCTCCCTTGTGCTGGCGTGCACAGTTTCGTCTGCGTTTGTGTCATCACAGAAATAACAAGCTTTACAAAAATCACATTTGCTGTATAAACAAGTTAAATAAGGTTGTATTGTAAATGCACACCTGCAAGTTGTGCTTGACTTGCCTGAATCGGAATCGGCTATGCAATGATACAGTATGAAGTAATGTGTGATACATAAGATAATTCAGATAACACCATTTCAATTTTCATTTTGCAATATGATGCATTGTGACATTTGAGCTTTACTGTCAGAATGTTACTTAAAACTGAACTATTCCTTCATTTAATTACACCACTGTGTGTATGATCACAGTCACTAAATCTTATTCATTTCGCTGTCAGGTTCACCATCACTTTTTCCTTTACTGCAGCCGGTGCAGGCACCTGCACACGTGTGCAGGAATCGTATCACATACGTGGCTGTGCTGCAAATGAATGCGACTGCAAAAACCCCAAGGCAACAAAACAGAACAAAATAAGTTTACTTCATCTTGGATCAATGTGTTAAGTGCATGTCTTCAAACTTCTCAACCTAAGCTGTGCAATCTTACTGAAACCTGTACTGAAGCAGACAGTCTCACCTCTGGTACTGAGAGTAGTTGTCAAATCTTTGTAAAGTATGAATGCAGTAAACTGCTTAGTTACAATGTCATTTAATGTTGTGGTAATCCACTGCAATAAATGCAAATCGCTGCAGCTATCCTAACATTACTGGCATATAGGAGCGCTCCAACAAGCGACCTGTTGCCGCGGTCTAACTTTGTGATTCTGCGCTGTCAGATCGCTTCACACAGCGGCATGGCAACGTACTATAGAAGTACTCCAGCTGCGCGTCCTACACCACAATATTGCACCGGCGTTTTTGACGAGTGCAAACGTTCTGCAAGGGAGTAAAAGTGATCGTAACACAGGAGCTGGGAGATATGCAAACACCAACATAAGTTACACGAACATTTCAGCGGAGAAGAAACAGACTGTTGAAAGTTGAGAGTTTCAGCACCATGGACAGCGACAGACTTTACGCGTAAACTGTTGCAGGAAAACACATACAAGCGTCACTTCTCTTTACGTTGTCAGCTCCATGTTCCATGTATAAGACATACAAACAGCAAGATGTTCACAGAGAAAGAACACATGGAAATTAAAACGAGTAAAACTCTTGTCGTCTCTTCTTACCTTGAAGCGTTTCTTTGCAGTCTTGTCAGTGACTCTCTAACCAGTCGTCCAAGCTTCTTTCGATCTGGACTCGGTTAGCAGTTGCTGAGATTGTTCTCTCTCAAAGTCTGACGCGACTCAAAGTCTTCAGATCTGCTGGCCGGCCAAAAACTTTCGCAGTGAAAAGATGCGCCAGGTCCAAGCCCGACCCGAGCGGGTCGATCCAAAGTCTCAGTGCAGTCCACTCTCACAAGCAAAGAAAAATAAAGTGACTCTTATCAAACTCCAAAGAGTTTACTACCAACTTTGTTTAGTTGCTATATCCAGAAAAGAAACTGGCGTATAGCGGAGTGACGAATTGGTTGAATTGGAGCTCCAGAAGACAGTCCGCAGAACCAAAAAAGCTGTGGTCTCGCTTGTCTTTTCTCTCTAAGCTCCAGGATGGATGTTGGTACTTCTACTCCCGGCTTCGGAGTCTTCTTGCTTGTGGTCTCTGCACTGCAAGTGAGTCCAGTCTCAGTGTAGCTCGTGGCCTCCTCGTGGAAGTATATATCCAACCCCGCCCCCCCTGCTTGCGGTTGGAGTCAGTGCGTGGATGGTGTGCTGAAGTGAATGAGACAGCACCAAGACGGGCGGGAGTGTGCGGGGGAGACGCGTTTGTGTGCGTGCGCGCGTGCGGGTGCGTGTGTAAAGTGTGAGAGTGACTATGTCAGCGCACAGAGGAGGGAGGGAGGGAGAGCTCCAGTCTGAAGAGAGGGGAGGGATTTGTGCAGGGAGACAAATGATTATGAACACCAAACTACGCAGATATCAACGCAGAGCCAAAGGTACCGGAAGGAGGATCAACGACAGAGGTGTGCAAGCACAGGGACAGAAACACCGGACATTCGTCTCCAGCTATTCATCACTGTAACATAGCGGGCTTTCATCGTGGTCTAGGTGTCACATACATTTAGTGGAGATTAATATGGTAGTAATACTTTTTAGTAACATATAATCGTAATATACTGTACATTGCTTAATGGAAGTCATTCACGTACAGCCACGGGCATTCACTGATTCATCTGGGGAAATAATTAATTAGAATGCTAATAATGTTAAGCCATATGGGTATTTCGTAAACTAAACACGATGTGTGCAGACGTGATGGCAGTAACTCCTCAACCAATTAAAAGTCGAGGTGTGGTGCAGACAGTGCGGTACTACTGGAGAGGAAACACATCCCTTCACTGCCTGTTTCTCACAGTCACACACTCGCATAGACAATCGCACACATGCACACAGGAATAGGCGTCTCCCCTCCTCTCCTCCTTCCCTCCTTCCCTCCTTCCCTCCCTGTCTCCTCGACACTCTCACGCGGCTTCTCTCTCTCTCCAGGGATGTGGGCGGTTCTGGGTACTTCTCATAAGTGTGAAAGGGATAACCTAACGTGGGTGTCTGCCTGTTGGTGTACTGTTGGCTCGATTCCTACTGCAGCAAAGCAACAGGAGGCAGAAAGAAAAACATTCCGATTAACTAAATGACTGGTCTAACTGCATGAGTCAGGAGGTGTAAACCAGCTAATACAAGTGATCAGCTGTCATTGCCCTTTTTTAATGATGGCCTCATGGAAATGGTGGGAGTGTGGAATGACTGTACTGTGGGGGTATGGGAATCTCTATGAGGGAACCACTATGTAACTTCACTGAACAACATAAAAACACACAATCTCCTTAAATCTGAGTTCACCGGGTACATTCAAAGACAGACTGAGGGCACAGAGGCTGATTTGACCCAGTCATTTAGTGGTCAGGATGACAAACAGGACTCAGTACATGTATTCTGGAAAATATCTCAACCATGAAAGCACAATCTCAGCTTGCCATTTACAAGCACAAAGACTGCTTCTGTCAGGGACCAATGTACAAATACAGGCACAACTTCTAAATAGTTAAATGTTAAACTTATGTGGCAGTTACTGAAATATCCATTGCCCCAAAAGTAAACAAAAATCCTCCAAAACAATAATCCCCAATTGAGATTATTGACTTTGAACCAGTGACAACATTATATATTTACATGATTCATTTTTTGACTCGAGAATTGTTTTGTATATCATGAACAAATAGAATATTCTTAGTTGTAAAAGCATCCATGTGAAAACAATCTGAAAATTGTGGTCTCCTGTATATCATATTCTTCAAGCACAAATATGGAAAACTAGTGTTCAAGCTTGAAATGTTTGAATTATTTCTTTACTCCCTTCTCCTTTTCTACATCTTAAATGTTTAAGACTGAATCTTTATGTATATTGTGATTATTAGTCAGAGGGAAAAGTCTGAAAATAAACTGCCATCTTGAGGTTTGTACTGGTTTGAAAACTACTTTGCTTTCATCCTCTCTCAGAAAGTGTTATTGTAATAATCTAACTGAACGCTTTGTTGTCTCCTATTGAAATGAAACTGTCTTCCAAGTGTCTAGAAGAGTGTCTAGAAGATCCCACCAAGTCTCCTCGGTGAGCCGCAGCGTGGAATCTTTTAGACAGTGAAGAGACTAGCTGTGTTTGTTGTGATAGTATCGTGCGGTGAAGTCATCAAAGCAGACTTATGACGGCGCCACCGTGAGTAAAGACGACAGCAGTTGTATTTCTTCACACATACGTATGGGTAGATGTGTCACTGCAGAACGTCGTCTTGGAGATCAGAACACAACAAGTAATGTCAGATTGGAATCCAGCACGACTTGATCCCACACGCCTCGGCTCCCTGCTGCAGGGCACATCAATTTAAGCCCACAATGCTCTACGCCACTATACATTATTGGATACTGTATATTGTAATTGCACTTCATTCCAGGTCTTTGTAAGCCTTCCATTATCCTTATTTTATTTTAATAGGTATTTTACATAAATGTAGGTCTTGAACTTACAGTATGTGGAAGTTTGCTGAGCGAATGAATCAGTCACACACAATAGTTTACTATAAGTTGTGAAAATTCTCAAAGAATCTGAGAGGCATTCAATGTTAAACTCTAATCCCCTGTATCAACTACGATACAGAAAACAAATTCAGTTGTGAAATTTTATCACCTAAATATCCAGCACATTAGCAGCTCAAATGATTCGTTCAGTAACTTCTCTCCTTGAGGGTTTCCATCAGGGTACAGGGCAGACAAAGTGAGTTGATATGATGGTGATGACGTTGGTTGGAAACATTTAGAAAATAGATCTTAGTCTGTAGATTGGCCTCTGCTTAAATGAAATAAGACAAGTTCATTGTATCTGCAGCTACTGGATCTCAGCTGCTCATTCGCCACAGCCACAGCCGAGCAAGTACGGTGCTAATGTGTGGGTCATTAACAAACAAACAAAACTGGCCAAAAACAAAGAACAGATTCTAAAAAACCTTATCCCGTGCTGCTGCATTCGTCTGCTTGAACCTCAGTACCTGCTGGTTTCCAGTGCTCATTTATGAGGGAGGCGTAGGTTGCTACAGGCACGATTATATAAACAAATGCCCATATAAGTCATTGTGAAAGGAAAAAAAAAGTTTTGAGGAATCACCACTGCACTTCTGAACCTCTCGCCTCTGCTTTCTCTTCCACACAAGCCAGAACAGCCCTCAACATATAAAGATACTTCGGAGGCTGCAAAAAGCACTCGTTGACCTGCCAAAATGGCATGACTATGTTGAAACAAAGGTGTTCCCCACATATGGCTGTATCACTGGAATTCCTTTTCTCTGTAAAGTGGATCAGTCATTTGTTGCTTTGCCATTAATTGTTTCTGGAAAAGGTGGATAAACGCATAACTTCTTTGCTAATCTTGTACTTCAGAGGATAGTCTTTCTCATACATCTCTAGATGGTCCCCGTGTTCCTATCTTAAAAGTCATTCTGATTTAAGTGGCACCGAAACGACAAGACGTGACATTTGCAAAAGCACAGAAGGACAATTCCTGCTTCTGCTTGGCGGGAACCCTGTTGCTTGCAGCTATGAAGTTGTCTGAACCCTAGATGGTGCTGTTTTTGAATAAAGCTGCTCTGTGAATGTCCTTTTGTGTGGATCATATGAAAACCAGCAGAGGGAAGATTTCTAGTGAGACAACTTGTGTATGGTCATATATTGGTGTCTTTATTTCATGCACAAGTGCCAATAATTTGTGTGAAAAAAAAAATGACAAGGACACAAAAGTAAAAAGACAAAACACTGCAGACTGATTAGTAGACATCTACATATACTAGATGACACAGATAGGCATGATAACACAACTTTATTTCAGTATTATGTGAACCAACACGCACCAAAAAATGCAAAATATATCCATGTTTTATAAAGCTTTGCCCAACTTATGGTCACGAGTTGCTGGAGCTGAGTCTTAGCTGACCTAGGACAGGTCACCAATCTATCACATGGCAAAAGCAAGAGACAGGCCGTTACATACATACACACACACACACACACACACACACACACACACACACACACACGCACACAATACTGCAGAGTGAGAGGAAACTGGAGTGCCAGGAGAAAGCTATCACCTGAAAGAACAGAGAAACTCTGCACATAAGGCATCAATACACTCCTATACTCTTACTGTGCACATTTCTGCTTTGAAGTGAGTGTTAACCACTTCAGCACTGTGCAGCCCTTCTACAATGTGTCCTGAAGTGTATTAACTTATATCTTAGAGATATAAGTTCACTTTTGGTCACACAATGTGAAATAAAGCGCTGAAAGCCGATTTTACTGGTGTTTTTGACCAAAGTTCGATGGATCAATGGGTTGGGGAGAAATTCAAATGAAGATATATGATATTCTAAATCTTAGTGATGTTTCTTTTCCCCCCATGTGATGTTTCAGTCTGCATCATGCACAAGTAGTCAACTCCACAGATGAACATCCGGTGTACCCTGCAGATGCTTGTATAATATGTCAGCTGGGCACCGTGTGCTGCAGCCTTTGTCTTGTCCCATAAGCAGGTTGAAGCCATCTGAATGAACTGCTGCTCGCATAGTCAGCTTGACGCTGTGCACCTGCAACAGTTTTGATGTGAGCGGAGGAGGGATCAAGATGCTCTTCCTTTCTTTCTTTCTTTCTTTCTTTCTTTCTTTCTTTCTTTCTTTCTTTCCTTCTTTCTTTCTATCTTTCTATCTTTCTTTCTATCTTTCTTCCATGGTTAGTTGTAGCTTCATTTCTTCATTTCTGTGAATCCAGCCCCAGTGCTTTAACAGGAAAGCGCAGAAGTAGGGCAGACACAAGGCAGAAAAAAAAGAAAAGATAGACGTTCGTCCAAAGCCAATTACCATGACCTGCACCTGCAAATCACTCCTCACAAAACTGACAGCACACTTCTCTTACAAAGAGGTCTCGGGTCTGTTAGTAGAACCATATAAATGAACTGCAGTAGTTCAGCCTGCCACAAATACACCAGAATAACCAAAAACAGTTTAGACGAGGCTGCACGTGGAGCAAAAAAAAACATGCAACAACAACTGACAGGGGAAAATGAAGTTGTTAGCTAAACTTCTATTGGATGGAATACGTCTAATCAATAATAGTTAAAGATTATATATGCAGGCTGCTGGACATCATAATTGTAACATGGTTGTTATAATTCAAAAAATGATGTTTTAATCTTGAAATTAGTCACCTTATGAAACTGTTAAATATTCATGCAAATTTAGTAATCGATATTTTTGCATTGATGTCGATTTAGCAATCAAAAAATCATGACATTCCATAATCAACAAGCTGTTTCTTTCACCATTTGACGGATTATTCATGCAGTTTCAGGGTTTTTTTTTCCTGCTACATAATGACCAGAACTAAACTTGAACACTTTACATGTAAATACAGGTACAATGTTGTATGTAGTCCTCCAATTACCTTAGTTTATCATGGATTTAACACAGTATGCTGGTACGAATTTCAGCCTCTTGGCATTTTAGTATTGTTTCCCCTGTGTTGAACTGACTGACACAAGGAATGAGTGACTGACAATGAGTCGATATGTTTCAAAATTTGTTGTATGCGTCACCCCATCCATCAAAAATAGCCTTAAAAATCTTCAAACTGACAGATTCCTGTCAGATTGCCTGTTACTGCACTCATATAGGACACGTTGACAGTGTGTCAATAAAATGTGTGACTGAGCCAAACATAGTTGTCCCCTCTAACGGACAATGAATGACAGCATGGAAATGGATATTATTGCTGGCAGAAGGAGTTACATCATGTTACACAAGGGTTATTATGCTTTAGTTACCCCTCTCTGTTAGCCTTGTGCAGACACAAGATAGAAAAATGGATAGAAGCAGAGATACCATCTTTATGCTTACTCTTGCTGTGACAGACTGCCAACCTGTTAAGGGCCCACCCCATGTTTTTACCCCAATGGCCAGTGACCCTGAATTAGATAAAGTGGTATAGAAAACAGAGGAACAGGCCATTTCACCATGGCGGACAGTGGTTCCCAATTTCTCTTGCAACAATGACATCCTGTTACTCCTTCCAAAACAACTGTTCTTGTACCTGCCCTGCTTCGTGTGGCTGCAGACACAGTAATAGGCTTAGGATTACGTGAGTACAGGTTGCCCTGTCTATTCTAGAAGAGTCCATTTGGAAGGTGCACAAGAGCGGGCAAAACGTGAGTAAGGTCACTGAAGTCTATAAATCACATCACCTGTACAAATCACAAAGGATTAGAATAGATACAGTAGAATAAAATAGGCTGAGGAGTTACAATGTAAATTTAACCAATTGTATTATCCATCTTGGAAATGTTATAAAGAAAATAAAAAAAGTCATAATCAAGCCAGAAGACACATTAATATCTCAGTTTTTTTTCTTTCTTTTTTTTTGGTCTGTTTTCTTTGAAACTGAACGTCAAGGGGAATTAATTTATGGCTGGCAGGGAATATATATTATATTGTGTACTTCACCATCCATCCATCCATCCGTCCATCCATCCATCCATCCATCCATCCATCCATCCCCAGCTAACAATGGGTGAGGATGTGATATACCCTGGACAGGTCACAAGTCCATGACAGGGCAATACTTTACTCTATCTATCAAAAATGCCATTAAATTTTTATAAATTACATTTTCCTGGCAGGTGCGTTGTTACTGTGCTCATGTAATACATGCTGACAGTGTGTCAGCAAACTGTGACTGAACCAAACTTATATCTAGTCCCTCCACGGACAATGAATGACAGTACGGAAATGGTTATTTTTTGCTGGCGGAGAGAGTTACATCATGTTACACAAGTGTTATTATGCTTTAGTTACCCCTAACTGATAACCCTGTCCATACACTCGATAGAAAAATGAATAAAAGTAGACATCAAATTTTTTTGAACAATATTTGCCAAGATTTCTTCAAATTGTATCAGTCAAGACAACAATCTTTCTCCAATTTTTCCAAATGCTGTGACAGTATGTCAAACCTGCCGTTAAAAGTTTCTTCTTTTTATGAAGACGACCTACAGTAAACGCACAGCAGGACAGACACTATGCTCACCTTGTAGTCAATACCACTGGCTCATCAGCCACTCACACACTATGCCATAGTTTCAGATCTACATTTTTGCAGCTTCTACTTAACATCCTCGTGTGCCATCACGACCAGACATCGATGGAAACAGAGAATTGATATTTTTCCCCCTAAATGGAAATGTAACATCCAGTGTTGCCACACTTCTCCTATAAAACTCAGTGGTCCATGAAAACAGCATTACAGACCCTATATTTACATTTGTTGCAACTTCCACAGGTGGTAGATAATATGTGGAGAACAGAAGACTCCATGTGGGAGGAAGAACACTGTTAGTCAGATGGTTCAAATGCATCACCGGTTTTTAAGCCACAGCTTGTTTGTGAAATGTTTTGTCACATATGGAGACAATGCACATCAAGCATTGACTCTGGTTATCTTTGCCCTGTCACCATGGTGCAGTAAAGGTTTGGTATAAGTTGGTGCCACCCTTCTACAATTTTGTGTTGTGTTCTGAGGATTTAACTGCGGCGACACTTTGGTGTTTAACTCATTCATCCCAGGGCCTTTTGATGTTTATGTGTACATGTGGGTTTTTCCTGGCTTCTTCAAACCATCCAATAACATGCAAAGGTGTAAATATGTGTGTGTTATTGTCTGTATCTCTGTGTTGACTCGGTGATAGATGTGTGATCTGTCCAAGTTGTACCCCGCCCTATCAACAACAGTTGTGATGAACTCCAGCCACTGGCACATGTCTTGGATAAGTGTAATATTGAAAATGCAGGGATGAATACCTGCAATTTGGAATTGAAGATATTTAGGTACAATAACATTTCTCTCAGCGAGAAAACAAATGTGTTGTTCTTTAGAAATAAGCAGAAACCAAATTATTGTATTACTTTATTGTGTAGAGAATGTTGGACTGACACCTTTTAGTTTTTCTTAAGGTGAACATTTTTTTAAATATATCTTAATCTGACCTGCTTATTCATAAAACTGAATGCAATTTACACTGGGAAAGCATCTTTTGAAATGAAATTAGTACAGTTAGATCCATACTGGTTTGTGTTTTGTGTTCCCATCATACCAGGAAAGTGAATAATGTCTTGATGACACAATGCCCATTTTAATCCAGTGGAGGCTTCCCTTCTGTTCACTACTTTCAAAAACAACAACAACGGCATGTTAACAGAACTCCCCGGACTGTTCTTAGTCACTGTCATTTGTATGAAAGGACCAAGATTCATTAGGCAAGTACCAGGCAGGTGGTGTTAAATTAATAAACACCAGACAGAGAAAGAGAGAAAGTGAGAGAAAAAGAGATGTAGGCATGCAGCAAAATGACTCACGGGAGCTTGGCTGCACTGAGTGCCAGAGGAAGACCTCTTCACAACAGATTTGCAGAAAAAAAGTCATTTGGCAGCAGGAAAGACATACATGGAGTTAGCTGTGGATGAATAAAATGGTGGATTCTGGATAACTCGAGAGACAGAGAGAGACAGAGAGAGTGAGAGAGAGATATAGAGGAAGAGAGAGCACAAAAAAATCTGGACATAGTGAACACAGGCCGACCTTGATGCTGTGACTCACGTCTGGCTATGCTATTGAAAAGAGAGGCAGCCTTTTTCACAGAATCAAAAAAGACATTAACAAAGGAATTTTCAGCTTATCGGCTTTACCTCAACATATCTTTTGAAAGTTGAAATTTATAAGTTTGCAAATTGGAACCTACTGAATGACACACCATTACCTTTACTTAGAGATTTTTACTGTGGTTATGAAAATTCACAAAGAAAAAACAACGTGACACACACACTCCTGTTATGGACATGAAGAGGCGAAGCTAATGCAACAGCGATCTTTACTGATAGGTGGACATACGCTCATAAAATTACTACATTCTATATCTGCAAGGAGTTCCTCAAAATACAGCACATCACAAGTTTTGATACTCTCTTCATAGTTAACATAGTCTCCTAAGACACAGTGTTTTACTGAAACATCCTTACTATTTTTTTTTTTTTTGACGTAACCCACCAGTGAACAAAAACGAACGAGCAAGAACAGGAGTCCTGTTATAACAGTTACAGCGCACTTTGCATCTTTTTTTTTCAGAAGAGTATCCTGAAGTTATTAATATAGCAGTACAGTCTCTACTCTTTATAAAGGTTAGCAGTGCTTACAATGCGAGACATCACGTGTAAACTTGGAGTGATTGTCATTTTTCTCTGAATGCTTCAACTGATTCTGTGTGACTACCTGCATATCATTCTCTGAAACTGGCTTGGTTTTCATCCATGAAAACAGAGCATCAGAAGTCAAAACGGATATCACAGCTTTTCACTATTTGCTAAATTTGCAAAATTGGACTCAAAAGATGAAAAATATCCCATTAAAATGTCTTCTGTGTATAATTCAAATCTCCTCTTGCGTTGAACAAATGTCCCAGTCTTGTTAACAGTGGAGTAGCAGTACAACAGCTTGTCTTTTTGCACACAAACAGAAGAGATGAGCTGCTCAGGCTCAAAAGGGATTAAGCACATTTTCTCCCAAATGAGAGGTCTATGGAGTAAAATGATGTGGCTCGAAGCTGTCCAGAAAGATTAGAAACAATATTCCAATGTAAAACACTTATTACATTTTTATGGACACTAGAAGCCATTTCATTTCTTCATTTACTTAGGTATTTGGTTCGAGGTATTGGCTCATGTAATTCGAGCATACAAGATATTTAACCACATGCGAATGCATTGCTCAAGGATGTGTGAAAAAACCACAGAAATGTAATATTTGGTTGGTGATACGTCAAATATTTTGCAGACTCACACTATGCAGACATTAAGAGAATGAACTTCAGTTGGCTTTTTCTTTTATTACCAAGAACAATACCTTGAACACTCTACTGCTTGCATGCTACGTGAAAAGCATGTACGAACACACAAAAAGTCAGTCCGAACAGGATACAATCTTGCTGTTATCACTTGCTCAGTTTCTTTTTCAGAAACTGAAGGATAACTTGAATGCTTGACATTGGTGTGATGTTGCCCAGCAACCAACAAGGCTCCACAAAGTTACTGAGCTACAGTAAATCTGCACTTTTTTCACATTCCATATATAATATTTCCCCTTAGGAAATGCAAACAAACTTTAAAAACTTTAAAAAAATTGTACTGTTCAATGATACATTTTTGCATTGTACATTTCCGGTCTCAGTTAAAACCAAAGCATAGTGCCAAGAAAATGATCATTTGTTTTCTTGATGGGGGTTAAAACTAAATGCTCCTTGTCTATTGTGGTGGTGAGCCAAGGATCCTTTGGATCACCTCTTTTGTTGCAGTTTTTCAAAAGGCAGTCAGTGCATTCTCACAGGGCTGTGAGCAAAGCAAAATGTCTAGCCATCTAACTTTGCACCTCAATTACATGTTTGCAATGTCTTTTCAGAAAAAGAGGTTACTTCAGTGTGTACTTTCATTTCTTATTTCAAATGCAATGTACATAGCTATCCAAATACACACTTTTCATTCCGCATCTTATCTTTGTTCTGCAAAATGCATGACACAGAAAACCCTACAAAATGCAAAATGTTGCAAATCCTTTGTTTTAAAGCTGCTTAGCTGTGTGGAACAGTGCAGATACACCCGACAGGAGAAGCTGATGTCACGAAAAGCAGAGAATAATGCTGTGCACAGCCACCGATGTTCTGGTCATAATTACTTCCTCAATGCAAATATGTGGATGTCACCATTACTCGGTTAAAAGGTTTGATCTACACGTTTTTCTGCAATGCTTTTATTTATTTATTCTTTCGGCGTCTCGCTCAGCTTTCTCTGACTGTCTGTCTTGCACACATGCAAGGCTAGGGAGAGTGGGAGTCTGGAGGATGACTCATCTCATGCACACCTCATCACTGCCTGGCCATATTTGGGCTGCCCGGAAATCCATTTTTCTGCTCTTGTGTAGTGGAGAGGAGCAGGCGATGCAGAGACATGATGAGCTCTATTCCACATTCTATTTGCCATTGTACTATTATTCTGCCCAAGGTCCTCAAATTCAAACTCTGAGATTTCTTTTGCATCACACGGATATTTGTTGGGCCAATTTTACATGTGTAATTATTGTGTTTTTTTTCCACCCTTTCTTTAAAGTAACATTTTTGCATTTTATAAACAGTGACTTACGCATGTGTGCAGGCTTGTGGCTTGTTTGTGCACAAAACCTCTCCAGAATATACATCACCTATGGCCATTGCTTAAAAAATACACAACAGGACCTGCACATTAAAAATTAAAAAAAGCATCACAAAGCAACAGGTTGTTTATGGGTTCATCTTAAACTTAGCCTGGCTTTGCTAAAAAAAAAATAATGACTCTTGACAGTGGAACAGTGAAACATAATCATTTTAGCTTTACGGTCACACTGACATGTGTCCGTACATAAATGAAGCTATGCGTGTGTTTCTGCTTTCTCAAAGTCATTCATGCATGTTCAGTTTCATACACGGAAGCACCTTGTAGTTTCACATGCACAATAAATGTAAACCAGTTTCTACTTTTTCAATTGCATATTGTAAACCATGTTTCAGAAGTGTCCGATTTTTTTCATATGCTATCCATATGAGCTTTGTCTGTGCAAGTTTGTCCTACTTTTTAGCAGGTCATCAATGTACACAATGTACAGACAGAGAAAAATTGCTACTTTGACGACTTGCAGGGGAAGTACAGCTGCTGCAGACTCTACAATGGCTCTGATTAACAGAGAACAGGCTACTCAGATTGAATTTTTGGGATGTTTACATAAAACCATTATTGATCATTGTCCTGTATCAATCCTCCAAGTATCACATTGTCAAAGAGCATTGTGTCTTCAATAGTCTTGTTTCATCTGTCTCTCAGCATGATGACTGTGCTGCCCTCAGATGAAATTATCTGATACTTGGCTGTTTCCTATCCATGGGTGTAGGAGTCACACAAGGTCACATGGAGGTCAAAGGTCATTTGTGATTGACTATGACCCTTTGAAGTTGGTTCGATGGCTTCCTCTCTCGAACTAGCTTTCTTTAAAGGTTATAGCATTGGAAACTGCAGTGTATATAAATACTACATTATGAGACAAGTAACTATTAGGTGGTTAAAAACTAGTTGCATCTCAGTTATTTTCCTTCCAGGTGCAAATACATTTATTTCAGTGTTATTCTACTGGAATTCTTCCAAGTGTGTAAGCATTATTGTCTTTTGAGGCTATAGGCTTTAAGCCAAATTTACATAGCATAATGAGTTCACCTTTTCACAAACTTTCAATTACACTTTATTAGGTTTTTACAGAAATGGATTACTTTGGCCTCCCAGATGTAAAAGCTCTAAAACTAAACATGTATTAGCTTGCTGTTATAATGAATATACAACCACTGGAGGTTAGTAGTGAAGGACAAACACCACATGTTGTCACAGCAACAGTGATTAGCTCACAGTCAATACTCTAAAACAGTTACACTGTGACGATTCAAAAAGGTCATCATGGTACAGGAATAGGGTGAGAACATTACATTATTCTTCACAAAGCCATTACTGCTGACGTGTTGTTACTTAAAATGGATACCATAACCGTGCATTTTTCAAGGTGATACAGAATGAGATTTCTTCTAATAAAGTTTTAGATTAGAGTTAATCAATTAGGAATTAAGGCAGACTGGGTTTCATAACTAAGGTCGTGAACTGGACTCTACAGTTTCTGCAGACAGCAAAAAAAAAAAAAAAAACAATTTGAAAGAAACACAGATGTAATGAAATGCACAATCAATGTTTATTAACTAATAGTTATTAACCTATTTTTCAGAAAAAGGGTGGCAGCTTTTTAGACAGCAAACAAAACATACAGTATGTGCATGGTCATAGAGTGATTAGCAGTCTACTCTCATAGAAAATAATTTTGGATTGGAGACTGGGCCAGGTTCTTGGCAAGTTCTTGGAATGTGTGGCTTTTCTCCTGTTACTCGGGTTTCCTCCAATAGTACACAAATATAAGTTTGAGGTGAATGTTTAACTCTAAATCCTCTGTATGTGTGAACTTGTGAGTGTGGTTGTCTTTGGTGGGAGGGACTCCAGCAACCCCGGATTGTATGAAGTGACATAAATGATGGATAAAGCAATAGTCACAATTTCTTTTGAGGCCTGAACCTTTCTGTGTGGAGTTTGCATGTTCTTTCAGGCACTCCGGTTTCCTCCCACAGTCCAAAAACACTAATTTGAGGTTAACTGGTGAACCTAGATGGCCTCTATGTGTGAATGAGAGTGTGTGTGGTTGTCTGTCTCTCTGTGTGTTTGCCCCCTGAGGTTCCGGTGAAAAAATGGCAGTACATGCAGACTTAACATACAGTTTTCATTGTCAACATTTTGTGTCACACAAGAAGAAGAAGAAGACAAGCTATTTTCCACATTTGCACAAGACTGCTCCAGCCTGCTTCATAATCTTTGGAGAGCTGATCTTCAGCAACGTGCTGTAGGCCTGTGTGCAGGCCTGTGTGCAGGCCGTGGGTGCTATTAGAAGACTCGTTTTAGATCTTTGAGATGCCCATTCTGAAAGGTAAGGACAAAGTTGAGAGGAAGACTTGAGGAATGACAAAGGTGGTGCTTTTAAATATAGAAATGCTCCTTGAAGCTGAGTGACACTGTAAAGCTGGATGACAATTCCCACTTTACCATTATGATCGATTGCTTTCATAATTCACATGCTCTTATATTGCACGTTTTAGCCTATTGTTGGACTAAAATCTTTATATGTTCTATTCACATCGCTCTCTGGCCTTCGGAAACAACCTGATGTGTAGCATTTTATCAAAGGACATTTCAGCACGTGGACATGAGAAAGCAGGAATTAAACAGCTGACTCATCAAAATAGTTTGCTGCTCCTTTACTTTAATAATAGGCTTCCTTGATCCATTCTTGGTTTTAAAATAGTTCTATGATAATTTTTTAGCAAACGTGAATTTAAAAGTGATATGGGACGACAGAGAGTGTACATGTTCACTTTCAATTAAAAAAATTTTTTTGAGCATCTTCCGTCTTCCTCATTGTAGTTATATCACATTTAGTCATCTGACTATATTACGTCTGAGATGTAAAAATATAATTTTGCTGGATGGGTGCTCTACCAAACCCACTCACAGACACTGCTGTGAAGTGGGTGAAGATGAATTTATTGCTGTTGTCTTCGCCAATTTCACGATTTCCCATGTTTCTTCTTGCTTTCTCCTGTTCCCGCCACAGAGCTGGCTGAGAGCTGCTGTCATTAGCTTGTGTTCACTCGGGGAAAGTTGTCATTTCCATGGGTTTTTCTTCACTGGTTTGACATCACTGTTCCCAACAAGCTTGTTTTGTTATAATTAGAAAAAGCATTCAGAACAATCTGTGTATTTCTAGTGGAGAAGTACACATACAGTATACATTTCAACCTGTTTGAGGTTTTGTTCAGGTGTGTTTAAAATGTTTGTATGATTTTTTTTTTTTGGTACAAATTTACCTTCAGAATAAAGTCTGCTTGTTTACATTGAATTTGGCTGTTCAACCTGCAGCCAACAACTCTCCATAATAACCTACCGTCTTTAAAAATAGCCATTTCCTGAGGCAAAAACAAACATTACTCCTGAGGGCACAGAGTTATAGCAATTCAGTCAGTCGGTACACTTAAATCTCAAAGCCAGACATGTTCCCTGATGTTTTTGATAACATGTTTAAAATTACTGAAAAACAAACCTGCCAAGACACCAACACAATATTTAATATGTAAAAAAAACAAAAAACAAAATCCAAAAACTAAAGCAAACTCCAAGGATGGGCATCTGGAAGAAAAAAGCAACAGTAGTTGTTTGTCAAATCAAACAGAAATAAGGATTTTGGTGGTACAGCAACATGTATGTGGTTTTAAAAAAATGCAATCAGTTGATTGTTCCACTGTCTCGCCACGTTGTCTGTGAAGTAGCGATGTAAAAATCGCCTGCACAGTGTGATCCCGCAATAGATTTATGTTCTCACAAGAATACTAAATGAAGAAAATCAAATGTTCTGATGTATTGTGGCCTGAAATTTTGGGGAACAAATTTCAAACTAATTCAATACATATGGAGACTTCACAGGTCTTTATATCCACATTTTCAGTTCAACTATCAGTTGAAATTAGCTTAAATACATTGATTTCAATAGGGCTCTTCATTAAATCAATTTGGGATTTATTATAACAAATTGTGAATGAAATCTATTTATGGATCTACACATAGGCAGTGTGAAAAATAGACAGAATGAATAAGAGAAGGAAATTTGAACAGAAAACATAAACAGAAATGCAGTTTTTAGGCTTATCACATGATGGAAAAAAAAATTATTTTCAAAAGCAGTTCTCAAGCTTAATAATAAAACCACTGAATGACTGAACCAGTTCAGGGGCCCGAGGGCAAACGTTCACACTCTGCTGAAAGCAACTTAGTGTTAAATCATCAACCTGCTTGTCCTTTTAAATCAAAGACCTAAAGTTCTTCTCCCGCCAGACGTTTACTGTCAGACCTTGAGTTGATTCATCTGTTGCTGTCTCGGACGTGCATCACCCGCAGCTGAACCAACTGCAGTAAATTAGTGGATTAGACACAAAATTGTGTGTACATGTACACTCTTGACACACATGAGCAGCTGACCGTGGATCCCCGAGCAAGACCTTTGACCTCTGGGCACTGTGCTGTGGCAGCCCACAGCTCCAGTATGTAAAGTTAAAGTTAGCTGTGAATAAAACAGGTTCAAAGGAGAGTAGTAATTTCCAAAAAGAAGAATAATAAAGTATGCTTTCTTTATTCGATTGACAGAAGCAAGTTGTCTTCTCGTGTTTCATGTTCTCATCTTGATCAAGTGTCCTCCTCTGTCCTGCTCCCTGCTGTGTTTACAGTGTGTATGCCGTCATCGGTCTTATCTATAGCCACTTTGTTTTCTTGCTTCTGGAGCCTTGTGCCATGTGAGTTTGTTCAAGTCTTCTATTTTCGATAGCGGCCTTGTCAAGTTTAGCATCTCGTTCACTCTGCAACCTTGTTTCGCATGAACTGAAAATAAACTGCAAAAAACATAACTGAGTCCCAGTTGCACATGTGAGTCCTTACCTGACAGTTTCTATGTGGAACTTGCATGTTCTTCCCTGTGTGTGTGTGTGTGTGTGTGTGTGTGTGTGTGTGTGTGTGTGTGTGTGTGTGTGTGTGTGTATGTGTCAGTGAACTCTTAATGTGATGAAACCTGTTAGTACATGCGCAAAATACATTTTTGCTGTACTTATTGTTTTGTACATCATTGACTCCGGTCGTCAGCGACAACAATGGCTGGTAGAACATATGGAACATGTTCAGCGGTGGTTGATGTGGAGAGTCATCAAGCACGTGTAGATCCGCTTTGACAGCTGCAATTATGAATGAGCTCTTTCCAGGCCGTTTATCCAGGTGACATCCGCAATCCCCTCATCCCTCCTTGAAGCTCAGTCTCTGACTGCACTTGGAGTAACATTATCTTCTAATGATAACATCATCAATCCATCTGTTACTTCACCAGAAAATGTAAAGACGAACATTAGAACAACTATCAAACTTACCCTTGTGATAATTTTTTATGTTCAGGCTTTAATGAGACAGTTTGGGAGTGGGTTGATATATTTCCACAATAATTTGAGGGCACAGAGTGTAAAATCCGTTACACAGTGTTTCTATAATACTTCTCTAACTGACGCATGAATGGAAAGGGCAGCTAAATCCATTTAATACAATGTCAGTGAGTGTACTACATCTCTCAATAGCTGCCTCTTAATCTCAGAGAATGGAATCCCAATGGTCGTGAAGGCCTTCCTGATTGCGGCAGTTGCTCTAAGTGCCACAGAAGCGTCTTTAAATGAACCAAGCAGGGAATCCAGCTGTTAGTTGCAATTCACTGTGGCTGTTTGTGTTAAAACTTGTTGGATCTTGGGGATGTGCGTCAGAAACTCCAACACATACTGTCATGTGCAGATGGAGGAAGGTTAGTGTTTTCACTGAGGTCAGGACTAGTACAATCACGTGTCAGAAGTTAAAAAAAAAAAAAAAAAAAGAAATGCTTGAGAGCATACCGTACTTCAGAGTCATAAGCTCATAGTTGGAAAATTAATAAATCAACTCTAGATATTTGAATTTCACTTATGTCTTACGTGCGTCTCATATATTTTTCCAACATAGGAAATGTGAAACTCATAAATACTTATGAAGACATGTGATGATGTAAAACTCAAACATTCCTATCTAGCCCTATCTAGTCCTATCTAGTGTGTCATGGTACACATTTTGTTTTGCTGTCTCTTTTTTGAGGCGCCTTGAATCCCCCTCCTGATGTCTGATTGCTGTTTCTCACCTTGATGTGTTTTCACGTGCCTGAGTGTGTGATTGTCTTCACCTGGTGGCTGGAATATATATTGGGCGTCTTCAGTGTGTTCTGGTGGTTGATTTGTTCTGTTAGGGTTTGGTCAGAGGAGTATGCCGCCGTTGGTGGAGCAGGAGTTTATTTTACTGGGAGCACGAAATAACCAAGATCATAAAATCCAAACCACCAAAATCACAGGACATAATGATGAGACACAAAGATCACAGAAACACAGATGAACCAATAACTAAAACACACAGAGGACACCCAATATATACCCCTGCCACCAGGAGAAGACAATCACACACAGGTGAACCACATCAGGGCAGCAATCAGACACGATGCGAGGAAGTCAAGCAGCATGAAGCAGTAGACACCATTAGAATAACAAAATACTGTAACACAATAAACAGAAAGTGTAGCACGTCAATTTCTTCTTTGCAAAAGTCATAAAAATGTCCAACCAATGCTGATGTAGAAATCATTTTATCAAGTCAAACAGAAAAGCACTCGGGAGTGATTGCTACTCTTGCAAGATGTTAGTTGATAAAAGACAGATAGCACTCAACTAAAACTGAATTGATATTTTCACAGGCTCGAACATAGTTATTGAGTTTCGGTGAAGTCTGAACAGTTTGCAGTTACTGGCTATTTCTTGACTCCCAACTGAGCAAGAAAATAAACATTGTTTACAGTGAGGTTTTGTCCCTCTAAATGTTACGCTTTGATATGAAGAAAGAACACAGACACCACAAAACACTTTTGAGAGAACAAATATGTGGAACTAATGATACAACTTTCAACTCTAACACTACACGTTTTGGTCAGGAAAATGTTTTTGATATATATGTGTATATGTTAAACAAAGAAGTCTTTTCCTTTCTCTCTAACTGAAAAACAGGAAGTTTGTTTTGATTCCTGCCTTTTGTTCTGATGCTTTCAATCAGCCAAAGTTGTCTGTTCTCTGCAGGGCCAATAACAAAATAACCTGCGGCTCTATCAGGTTCCAAGTATTTTTTTGACTTTCTTAAACGCATACAGCCATTGTTTTCAACACTTTTTTCCACAGGCTATACGAAAAGAATCATGTTTTCATCCAATTTTGATAGACTGTAGTGAAAGATATTGCTGTAAATGTCAATAACAAGAAACACAAGTGGAAAAGTGGAAAACTTGAATCTGAAAGACAGCAGGATGAAGGCCAGAAAGTTTGGAGACGTGAAATAATACTCATACTGATGTTCACCTTACTGAGCTACACATGGACAACCAGAGCTACTAACTGTTTGTAGAGAACCACAATTTACATTACCACATTGTGATTTATTCATTGTATTTTGTCAGTTCAGTTAATTAATGATAAAGTCATTAATAGCTCAACAGTGATATGGTTTTAAAAAGATCTTTGTGGAGCCAGAATAATGAAATACCATTTGGTGTGTTGCTGATTAATTTTTGACTTACTAAAACAAAACAACAAAAAAAACCAAAACAAACCCAACAACGACTGCTGTTATAAATGTTAAAGCATGGAAAACTAACTTTTATTATGGATGAGTCTTCAGTCCAATCGATACTTTTTGTTTGACAGAGGTTATAATATATATCGAAATCTTTTTGGCTTGTGGATCACATTTTGAGTAGCCCCTGAGACATGAACCAGAAGGTTAAGTACAGTATTAGTCATAGAGTCAATATTTAGGCCATTACAAGAAATTTGTGCTGACAAAATAATGTTTGTTTAAATTGCTCTCAGACTATCTACTCAAACAGGCAACCAACCAACCAACCAACCGAATGGCCCCCAAACTGAATTTGACCCAAAAATCACAAGTGGTCCTGAATTGTTTTTGAGATGCTGTTTTTGTCTCATTTTCTTCCTGTTAATCCAGACTTTTTGCTCTTGTTTTTGTTTGTGCACTGTGTAAATGGAATATCCTATCACAGCTTAAAATAACAACATGCCCATGCTGGGAGGTGTTGTTCAGAGAAGCAGTGACGAAAACGACTGCCCTAAGAGGCTCTGTGGTGATGAAACACCCCAGCAGGGAATAAATTATGAATTAGTTCACACCTTCACCCACACTGCCCAGGGCTTGAGCATAACTGTTGCTGTCCTTCCCATTCAGAAGACCACTTGCATGACACACAAACTGCAAAGCATCCATCACTGTGCACACGTGGTCTATGACTGATAGCCGGGCCGCCAGCCCAGAACAGGCTGCTGACAGCCGGCAGCTTCCCTGTACACGGGACTGCGCTTAGATTAGTTTTACTTCACGTAGAAAGAGCCATGTAGATTGAATCATCAGTGGGTTTGGCACAAAATGGCAGGGCCTCACACCCACACAATCACTGTGGCTGTCTATAATGTGGAACCATTTGATGTCACACGGCAGCGGCCTACTGTATTTCCTGCATCATACGGCAACGCTATTGGTATTCATCATGCACCAGAGGGTGATGAAACCAGCTGACATGGACCTGATGTCATTTGGGGACCTGGAGGGGGTTTGTTCATTAACAAAACTCTCTCTGGCATATTAGTCAGGGGCTTCATGCAGAACTTTCTCCAACTCATAAAAGCGTTGAATAATTATATTACTATGAATAATTTTCTCCTAAAATCAACTTCATTCATAAATTATATTATTTGTTCACATTTAGTTCCATTATTGTTTTTTTTAATTTTTTTTTTAATTATAATTATTGGATATTTTGTTTCCCAGCTCAACAAACACAACAGATTGTCATAAATGGTTTATTATCAAGCTCATTCATTTAACTCACAGGCATTAGAAATGGCTGTCATCAGATCAGTTGCCATTCACAACCATGATTTAACATATCAGCAATCACCAATGTTTATTGAAAGTCAGGATTTAACCTGACATACCGTACATGTTTGAGGGACTGGGTGCAACTTTTGATAAAAACAGAAAAGAAAATGTTTTCTGTTAGGCAGGGAGTTGAACGGAATTGATTATGAACTTGCTTTCAAAACAACTCAAACCTTCACAACGTCACACTTTACATCTTTATATCTTTGTAAAAAAAAATACACTTTTGTATGTATGTATATTTTGAAAATCTAATGAATATCATGATGTAATCCAGGTAAATAAAACGTGTGGAATGTTTCAGGTGCGTCGGTTACGTAACTGAGTGGGTTCCATTCTTATTTGTTTGACAGGCAACAGCTGTGCCTCCATTCCATTTTGATCTTTCTGTAGTCTTGCTTTAATCACTATGCAAATGAAATAAATGTTACAATCCCCCCGCCATAGGTATTATTCAGCAAAAGGAGGAATCCATATTTCCAGCAAATCGCACCCTGCTTGGACAGGAAACCAGACTAGCCGATGAAAAAAACATGGGCGTACAGGAATTACATGCAAACAGACGGCCCTCAGAAGTGAACCAGAATCTTTTTATTGTAGAATGAGCGTGCTAACGTTACACCGCCATGCCATCTAACAAATTGAAAAATCCACCTCAGCTTTGGTGTGCTGTTGTGTTACTTTTGTTTTGTTGTGTTAAAAGAAAAGTAGGTGGATTCAAAATGCCCACCTAAACACCCACATTTGTACAAAACCTCCGTATCTACTTTTGCATTTACACGGTTCACCTACCCACTGGTCCAACTAAGCACACACAGACAAAAGAGAGACTACAAAGTAAACTCAAACAAATGCTGAAGCGGAGATTCAAAGGGCATTGCTGGAGAGACTTAGTTTTGATTCAGTTGTTTTTACTGGGAGAAGAACCAGTTGGACTCAGCTTAGCTCCATAAGCTCTTTAATTCCGTCGGCTTTCTCCACAGCTGGCTACCCTAATTTGCTGTGCCACTTGTTCTTGCTGTGTTTCTGTTGTACTCTCTCCTGTGCTCCCCTGACTCTCCTAAATCATAATTATAATGTGTATAAGAAGTCAATTTCCCGAGCTGTACAAGAGGCATTGCCGGAGGTGAATTGCTTCAGAAGCGCTAAGACGCTAAAAGAAAAATAATCAGTTTAGTTGATGTACCTTTAAAAAAAAAAAAAAAAAAAAGACAAAAAAACAAAACATTTTCAAATGTGTTTATCTCACAAGACTAAGCCTGAAGGTAGATATTTTTCTTGGACTGTTCAGTGCCACCGACTAATTGATTTATCAACAAAACCTGAGCACAAATAATTTGAGTAATTACTTATTTCTCTGACAAATAGGATGTATAAATCACTGGATGTTGGACTTTTGCGAGGGCAGCTGCCGAAGCATTGCTCGAAGATTACCTGTAATGACTTGGCTTTTGTGTGTTTGAATTACAGGTCGTGGTCGCTGATATCAAAACCTATAATGACACAAAACTCAGGTACCTACTATCTCGCAGACTCGTGACTTCTGTCTTTTTGTGATGCCCACTCGCTCTTTTGGTAATAATCTTGTTTATTTCCGACCGGGTATCACGACCCTCTTTACCTTGGGAAGTTGACTTCTGACTATGGTCACTTTTCAGAAGTTCATCACGTTAAAATGTTTGGTTTAAATAGCAGTTTTGCGTTTTCACTGGGAAAATGCAGCTTTGAAATGTTGCAATTGAACAGTGTTGGTCATCGTGAACTAATTGATCAACAGGTAATTAATATTGCATAAAGGCATAGCTTAGCCTCACTGCATCCATCCTTGAACCTTTGTATTTTTCCACTTTTACTAAAAAAGAGACACCCAACAGGTTGCCAAGCCCGAATATGTGACGTAACAACAGTGTCATTGAGCGGTGGTGTGATATGCCTCGTCTACAGTGTGATCCGATGGAAGCTAATGAGGAAGTCAAATTCAGCAGGAGACATGATAATGTCCCGCTGACCAGCACCTGAGTCACATCCACAGTCACTATAGTTCACTTTGAGCCTCTGACTGCAGCTCTGATTCAAATAAATCTACGCTCTTATATGCCACCTGCTCAAACTAAATTATCACTGAATAAGTTATCTTGAAAAAAGTAATGTGACAGAAAAGAATATTGAAAAGGAATATATCAGATAGATTAATATCATATCTACACTGCAGTCTGGTATTTTTCAAATGCTAGTCTCAGTCATTCTATCCACCACAACATCTTTTTCTTTTTTATTAGTTTATTCTCATATTCATGGCAGGAAATAAAAAAGTGTTGATGGACTTGTATTTGTAATATTTCATTAAAAAAAAAAAACACACCCTGTAGTCTTATTTTCTGTGAAGCTCCGAAATGACATATGAAGTTAATAAATTCTACTGTCACAGAAAATGATGCTAGATTTTAAGAGAACTTAATCCATCCATCCATCCATCCATCCATCTTCTCTCTATGTTCCCTATTTACAATTTCACTTCAGACTTGAGAAATATCGACAGATTTCACTGTGAACTCAAGGCTTTGCTGGTTAAACAAGTTGAAAATAAATAAAGGAGGCGGTCTGAGTGCAAACAAAATGCAGATGTGTAAATCCCGTATTTATTTTTGTAATCGGTCACAATTGATCATAATTCAACTCAATGACATATACAGTACTCTCAGTTTCATTTCTATTTGCAAGTTTTTGGATTCAGAGAAAAAATAAATCATCATACAAATATTGACACTGCATGGTATTTTAAAATGTTCAACACACACACACTATCTTAAACATATTTCTTTTATGCAATCGGCCTGTTAGTATAATGTTATGTATCGTTCTGGAATGAACTTTGATGTCCATTTCAGTTGAAGGTACAAAGATTGTCTTCTACTATATTCTACTATTTGCACTTTGCATACAGAAACCATATCGTTAATCAGTTTAACTTATTTAATTTACAGACAGAGATCAGTTTTATTACTTGAAATTAATCCATTTAATCACATTTGATATTGATAATAAACCATAACATGATCTTACTGATGTTTAAATCCACCTCCTCAACTGGATTTATAACAAATTGCAAATATTAGAAAAATCAATAGCTGAAAGACTAAAGCATGAATAGCTTGTTTTTAGTGTAGAAATTGCGAGGGCACTCTCATCCTTTCAAAAAGCTCTTTCTCTGTGTCATATGCAAATATAATGAGGCTTTGCAGGTTCAAATGAGTGTTGGGAGCATCAAATGCACATTCTGACAGTTACTTTTCCCATCTGCTGTAATCAGTGGCACACCACAGACTGTGACATTATGAGAACACGATGTGTCATCCCTTTTTAATGAATGTCAAGAGTTCAGATTCATTTGTTTCGGACAAACAAACATTTGAAAGAATTACTCACAATGAAACTGACTGCATCAAATGCATCATGGAAAACTTGAAAAATAAAAAGGAAGACGTGTATTGATGAAATTGTTGCTGAATTTGTTTCAATAGTGCTGGTAAGCACAGCACATTACTGTGGCCTTGGTTAAGAGTGCCTATTTAATTGCAGGCAGTTTTGCGGTCATTTCCTCCAGGAGCTGAATGTCGGCCATTTGTGCAAATTTTCTCTGTTTTTAAAACACACTATGTAATGAAAAGGTATGAATGCGTAAGCTGTCTTCTATTGTTACTTTACAAAAACAACGTTATGGCCCTACGTCACCTATACTTTTTATTTTTTACATGAACAAAACAAGATAACATTCACTTGCTAAGTGTGGGATGGATTTTATAGTTTGCAAAATGTTCATGTCATGTCAGGTTAGTGCTGACGCCTCAGGAAGAAGACCTCAGACTATATTTCAGGCCAGGGTCTGTGGAGTTGTTGCATGTTCCTGCAATCAGAAACTCCAGTTTCATCAAATATCTACAAGGTTAATTGACTATGTTCAACTTCATGTGGGCGTGTCGTGGCTGATTATCACTGGTATGCCAGAAGTGTTGGATCCCGGTTTGAGAGGATCATTATCCATGTTTTCCATGTCTCCCTGCTCCGACACACCTGAATCTAATAAACTTGACAGACAACCTGATATAAAGCTTTCATCACAAGCAGGTGTTCAGGAGGATTGAGACGTTGAGAACAAGCAGTGTTGTGTTGAAGGGTGGGGATTTCATACCCCTCTTCACCATCTTACTTCATTTGACAAGATTTGTTACACAGAAAGGCCTGGCTGGGTCATTAGATTCTTACAGATGTATGGCCTCTATTCACTCTGATAGTGACCAGATTTTTACAAGGTAGTCACTGAAAAGTAAATCATAGTGACACCAGACAAAATAAGAAATAAAGAAAGACGTGTGAGCTATAGGCCTGTAAAAATGGATTTTGTTTTGTTCATTCACGGTTAAACCCTGCCAAGGACTGATGACCGGTTTGGAATGTCCCCATTCCTTTAGCTCCAAAGTGCCCCTGCTGAATTAAGTTTTAATTATTTATTCCAATAAATGTTTTTGTACTGATCAATGGAAAAACAGAAGCATATAGAAAATAGATGCATCACTAGAGGAAAAAAGTAATTTTGTTGGGGCACATTTTCTCCTGCTAAAACCAGCAAAGTGCGCCTGTGATTTATCTATTTATTTTTCATTACTTCCTACTTTTCTACTAACAATACTGTAGGTCAACAGATCATTTATATAACTTGCCCCATCTGGTATATAGGTATATATTTATTTCAATTTCAAATAAGTCATTCAGTTAGTTATTCAATGACGGCACTTATAATAGTGGTCTAGGAATCCCTCCCCACACACAGACACGCACGAGTCATTCTGTTTTCAAAGGCAGAATGTGTGTAGGAGACTCGACCATACAAAGAAATATCCGGCTCATAAAATATATCTTGTTCCAAATTCAGAGTGATGTATTTTTTTTTTTCTCCCTTTCATGAATTCATCATGAGTGTCTTCAGGATTGGGTTTTTGCGATTTGTCAGAGATATGTGCTATCTTTGTCTCGGCTGCGTGTGTGTGGGCCTCCTTCATGTGATAACCACTGCGTCGTGTGAGGGGTAGAGCTTACTCTGGCAGTAGGCAGAGGAGAGGAAGAGACGGGGGCAGGTGATGGGGAAGTGCAGCCTCTCTGGCATCCAGCTGAGGCCGGTTTACATAAAGCACTGTCAGTTCAAATGATTACATTATACCTCACTATTACACTTTTTTTTTTTTTTAACCAGTGAAAGATATGTTATGTCTTAATTTGAAGGGGTCACACTGACCTAGTGATTAGTGCTCTTGCTTATGTCAGTGAGTGGCCTCCCGACGTTTCAGGGTCTTCTTTTTTTCTTGTCTTTTTTTTTTTTTTACTTTATTTTACTTTGCAACATACATACAAGACAGTGACAAAGGCAACAGTGTAAGATGTCAAAAAGACACTTCAAACTATAGTTACAAATATTTACTAATCTTGTGTGTGTGGAGAAAATAACTGGGAGGGGTGGAAGAAGAAGAAATATTAAAGATAAAAGAATAAATAACAAAATTAGGTGGAAAAGAGGGAAAAAAGAGGATAATAGACAGAAATGAAAAGCAGATAAAGATTAATAAATTATCTGTGAAAGGTCTACACACAAATGCAATGAAATTAGATAATAAATAAAATACTCTATATAGCCCTGGTGCCCAGAGAGAAAGAGGAATTTTTTCAGATATCCAACTTCCTGTAACAACGTCGGAGTAATAGGAGAGCAAACTGTCCAGTATCGACCCTGCCTTTTGCCCACAGTCAGGTGAGGTACACTCCAGCACGCCATCACTCATTTACAAAAAAAGTGGATAGAAATGATGGATGGATATGTGATCTTGGGACACCTTGAATGGCTTGGTGCCTTTTCAATGAAACACATACATTGTATATGTAAACAACTTTTTTTTCCCGTTGGTAGAATTGGTATCCTACCCTATTTGTGGCTTCTTTTGAAAATAACAGACTGTCGTTGCCTTGATTGTCGTCATGGATCGTCTCATGCAGTGACTATTATTCTATAATTAGTGTGAAGGACAGAGGAGACAAGGAAACACGGTGGGAAAATAAGACGGCCTCCTGCTGCTTGTCGCGGAATCACCTGCTGACGATCATCTTCCTCCGTGACATCACGCTACGCTCCCACATTGTAGGGAACGTTGGAGCGAACAGCAGACGGGGAGCTTCCTGATGATTCATTCATTCATAATAGCCTCCCTCACTGTCCTCTGATACTTTTAATGTGGAAAATTAAGATATCCAAGCCTTGCCATATGCGGTCCTTGGACTTAACTGTTACCATCTTTGCAACTTTACAAGTCTTTTTCATGCCACATTTTGAGAAACTGGCAGGTTTACAGTTCATATTAATAGTTGCTGTTCTTGTCTCGCAGCTTGCAATCGTAAAGAGCCAAAAGGCTGAATGAGCTATCTTGTGGGCCGGTGTTCATTAGAATAGAAGAATATGAAAATCACAGCTCGAAATAAAACCACTTTTTGTCCATAGCATTTTTATATGCTGTAAAGTTTTGATCCTGAATGGATTCTTGACACATCTTTACACTTTATAAGGCGAGTTGATTCTCAACCCATCACAATGAACTAAGAGGAGCTCTGAACAGTCAGAACTGGCTGTTGGTTCTCTGTGAGTCTTTTATGTTATTTGCTATGTATTGCTGTATACATGAGGAACTCATCATTTATTTTCTACAGAAATCCTTAATAGCGATGATCAATTTTGCGCAACTCAACCTTTTGCGTCCAGCCCGTCGACACAGTGAAGAACAAATGACTGAATAACAGTTTGTACAAAGAGCTTTAGCTTTTTATTGCACAAGTAAACATATTTGTTAACTTCAGCATTTCGTTCTGTGTTATGACATTTCAAGAGAGTCAGATATAAGTTCTTATGTTGTGAATGACATAATGCTGCTGGATAGTTCGATTTTTTTAAAACAACTTTCATTGCTCATAAAGGACATAGGAAACATGACATGTCTTAAAACATGATTTGACAGCAGTCGAGGGTTAATACACCCAGATGGTACTTTAATAAAACGACTTCAGCCATTGGCCAATAGCATATGTCATCATTTCATTCATCAGAATTAAAGATAACGAACTAATATGATAATTACTTAAACAAATGGATTGAACTTCAAAATTTGACCTTACAAGGTTCTTAATTGTAGAGATTGCCATTCACGAGGCTGCTTGTGTGCACTGGTATACACAGAGGATCCCTCATTTGGAAACTTGAGAGTCTTGAGAGATGTCATCTTGTGAGCAAAAATTATTCGCTGGCCCATTTATACGCTTCTTGCTCAGCAACATGATAATACCATTGGGGTTAGTCCATTAAAAATAACTGGATGTTATTCATAATACAGTTGCTAAGCCAACCGGGACACAAATAATGTAAAAATAAAACTTGATGACGAGGTGAATCAGTAGGAGAGCTTCCTGGAACAGCAAAGTTAACTTAGAAAAAAATAAAAAGGTTCAGATGGCTCTTACTACTGTGGTTGCTGGGAATAGATACAAGTAAATATGGCTGCTGATGTGGTCGGCTTGATAAAGAAATAACTTGTCCATCTTGTGGATTTGTTTGATTTGTTGGGCTTCTCTCTGTAAAAAGCACCGAGAAATTATCATTTTGTATTTGATGCTTTATAGATGAAGTTGAATTGAATTGGTAATATAAGGAGCCCCAGCTGTTGCAGAGGAGGCATTTGGATGACTCCTGCATTTACCCTTCATCATAGAATATATACTTGAAAGCCTGAAAACGCATGAGGTGTGAATGGAGTATTCAATTGCATTAAAAATATTTTATTATGAAAGAGTTTGGGTTTGGGACCTGCACTTATGAGAGTTTGACTCATTTAAATGTCTTCAAATTTCACAGAGTAAATATGAGGTAACAGATGTTTTTTCTTTCTTTCCAAATGAGTGATACGTTTCATCCATTTTCTTTATCGTTTCATTTGATTGAGAGTTACTGGAGCCAATTCCAGTTAATAGTTGTTGAACATAGGGTTCGCTCTGTACAAAAAATCTTGAGAAAACCCCCATAATCACAGGGAGGACAAGCAAACTACACACAAAAGCCCAGCACGGACTCAAACCCTCACTATTAACACATCACCAATGTTTTAAATTAAAATTCTTACTAATCTCAATGTGAATTGGAAATTTAGCTGCACAACTTGGTAAGCAAAGCTGGCACTGTGTGTTTGTTTGCTACTTTTAATCAACACAAACTTAAATAATAGTTTCTGTTCATTTGCCACACAAAGAAGCAAAGAAGAAATATAGTTTATTCTCTGAGATCACTTTTCTTTTGGAAATGTAGAGGGGAAAATGTCAGTTTTTGTAAAAACCCGGGTACATGTAAACATGGCCTGTGTGTGTGTTGATTAAAGGAGTGGAGTCAGTTGCGCAGGTGTGCAGCGGCTGCAGAACAGCCTGAGCACCGCAGCATTAAACATTGGGCTCCCACTCAGTCTCCTTGCAGGGCCATGTCCAAAAGTTAATTGTGGTCAAGTCTCTAATCTAATCTAATTCTTTGTTGCCTCCAGATCAACCGGATCCGGCTCATGTCACAGCTCTTGCCTGTGCTCCACACCTGCTTGCCCCAATCAAGCTCAGACACTTTCAGCATAGTCTGTCATCCCAGAGCCACTGAAATCAACCTCCTCGATCTCTCAGCTACTTCGGCCGAAGCCCGTCAGGCAACATTCTTTTTTTTTTTTTTTTTTTTTTTGGGTGATGCAAGTTTAAATAAGTGCCTATTGCTACTGCTGTGCCGGGATTCAAGTTCAGTCTCTTTGTGTAATGCTGGTTGTCCATAATTTGATTTCCACAAAGGAGGAAAATTGGTCTGGTCTCACAATACTGAGTTTACTCAACTAACATCACACAGAAAGGTACTCTAATATTCTGTGTCATTCCGATAATTCAGACACATGCTTGATAATCTGTTGAACCACAAAGAAAAACTGAATTTTCATCATTTTAATTTCAATATAGAGAAAGAGCCAAATGCCTTAGACAGGATGGTAAAAGTTGAATTGTCAAGGCAGGAGAATATTTCATCATCCTCATGTTGTGAGGAGATCGCTCTTATTCATGATGCCAAAATCTTTTGCATAATGCCATGCATGAGCTAAGTTTCATGCAAATCAACAGGTTGAATTGCAAACTGTAATGGACAGAACAACATTGTTTATCCAAGGCACAAACGGAAATATCAAAGAAAAAAATGTAAGCAAAAAGAGAAGTCATTAGTTGCTGGCTGTTTGTTGCATGAATTGTCTGTTTATGTGTTAGAAGTTAATAATGAGACTTTGGTATCAAAGTATTACGAAAGCATTTCTGATCTTTTGGCAGTAGACTCCCCGCTGACACGTCCCGACATGCACAAAGTCAACATCTTGAATTGATTCTATAATGCTGCCTCCCTTGACCTTTCACCATTCTTATGTAATTTTCCCAAATGTCACAAGATGCCTTTTTCTCTCTGTTTAGAGCGGTCCTGCATTACAAGAGAAGAGCAGCAGGGAAAAATGTGGACCTGCATAATTGACAAGCCTGGATAACAAAAGTGACATAAGCTGACAGATGGATTTTGATACTGAATCTGCTATTTGCAATTTGATTATTCAGAATATCTATTAATCTATAATTTTTTGGGGCTACTTGTGAATATTTGAACCTCATAGAGAGAGAGAGAGAACTGCTACTTATGTCATTCAGCTACATAACTTCATTATTTCATTTCTTAATCATCATGATGGATTGAGGAGTAAAATTACTACAATGAATGGTACTCAGAAAAGAGGATGCACTAATATAAAATGTTTCAGTTTGAAAAAGAAAATCAGTAATGTAGGAACACAAGTCTTTTCACTGTGACGCAAGAGTGCTAACCACTGCACACCCATATGGCTCCACTGTCAGTGAAGATTGTATAGTGTGAGGTTTAGATCACTAATAAATTCCTAAAATATAAATCAATACCAAGTAAAAATCTAAATCTCTTACTAAAAGTGCAGAGGAATTGGTAATTGGTTAAACCTCTCATGTGAAAAGAACAAGATTTATTTCAATTACATGGATGTGGAATCATCTAAACATAGCTGATGACTTGAGAGCTTTTGATGTGTTTTCCAAGAATACTTAATTTTTCAATATCTGCCAGTAACTTCCTGTGTGTTTTATACTGCACGTGTTACAGTGGACGAGGAACCATTGAGGCTTATCTTTTGATCATATGGTTGTGTTGCAGAAGTCCTGGATATTATTGTATCCACAATATAAGGGCACAACTTGTATTTCTCTGCTTTCTGGTAGATTTACATTTTTCCTCGATATTGTAAAAGGTAATTGTAGATGCCAAATTTTGCCAGAAGTAATATGACAGTAATATGAAATGAAAGTATCATAAGCTCATCCTAACAACTCAAAAGCATTGGTAGCTTTAATGTAGATTGTTCATCTGCATTCAACCCTTAGAATTGTATCTGGAACCAGCCTTGTAGCAAATAGTGTTGAATAGATAAAATTATTAAATCAGTAATTACTACAGTAAAACTAACAATTATTTAGATAAAAAAATGTTATTACAACAACGTGCAATGAAAGGTTTGGATGTCAAGGACTTCAAAAAGTGTTTTTAGCAGCTCCTGGGGTGCTGAAGTGTTTCCTCCTTCAGGGTAACGTAGGAGGGACATTTTTTAGGGAACACCTGTGGAGGTACACGGCTCATCAGATGGTTGTAAGTGCTGAGCTCTGAGTAGTGAACAGGAAATCCCTTTATCACCATGACAACAATGTGCACTTGCGTCGGAATGGCGTCAACCGAGTCCCCGAGCCTCGGAGCAATACTTTTCTTTTTCCTGTAAACCATCAGGAAGTTTGCCCTTCAGTCTGACTCATATCATGATTTTTGTGTTAGAAGCAGGATATGACAGGAACAGAATCAATGGTACATCAATCAAGTCACTGATGGAAGCAGCTGTTGGAATTGGAAACTATTACACAAAGTTTCAATTCAATATTGACTTATTTGCTCCTGAACTGCAACGGGTGGAATGGATCAAAGTGATTGAGTGGTTTCGATTTGAGCTGTCTTTTTTTTTTTTTTTGCCACCACATGTTTTATCATCAGTCAAATCTTTTGTATAATTTACTTTGCAGACAGTGATTGTTCACACAATGAGGCACCTGGGTGCAAGTGTAATGTGAGCCTTTCATCGAGCAGTCTCTTTCTTTTTCTGTTACCGTCACTGACATGTCAGGGGCAAGAAGCCTTATCAAACTGGTATGAGCAATCAGAGACTGTTAGCTCTCAAATGAATTTTAGTTTCTGATTGCAAAGTCACAGTCAGCCTGTAGGAGGGCTGGAAACTCTTTGAAACATTTTGTTCAAGTGATCTACATCCTCAAATGTGTCCTTATTAGTGAGACACACGCTGAGTTTAATTTCCTTTTTGTTATGTGGAAAAACATGTAAATACCAGTAATCTGCAGGACTATGAATTAATAATGTCAGGGAATGTCTTTCTTTTCTTGAGCCTGTCTGAGTGCGACTACCGTCATGATGGCTTACGTCAAAGGGCAGCACTTAGTCAGAGACAAGAGTGACAGGAAAGATTGCCGGTTCATTTACTCAACTAAGTAAATGAAATAGGCCTAAGTCACACCACAGTTAAGAATTGAAAGACCTAGTGAGAAGGTTGTATTCCAAATTTTAGATATGAGAAGCTAATTTATCCCTTTCTCTTTGGCTTTTGGTAAACATTCACTTGGCCTTTGAAAGCCATGTGAGGATAAACCTTCAGAATATGTCAAGATGAGGAGGAGGTGACTTGGGTGTCTCGCGGTAACAGCTGGACCCTCCCACAAGACCTTCACATGCCTGGTGACTACAACCTGCCAGTAGCAGATTCACCCTTCACACACACATATAAAAAATTAACACACATTCCACCCTCAGACTCGCACCGAGTTCATGTGAACGGTCGTATATGTGGTAGTCTCATTTATAAACAGTCACAGTTCCTTCTTTTCCACACCTCATGATTCGTTTGACCTGATTGGGTATGATTGTTTTCCATCCAACACAAATCACTGCTGACAACAGACTATGCAGAGTGCAGACACAACACTGGCTTACCTTTTAACCTATGTTAATCACAGAGGCTCACTGCAAAGTCGCTTCAGACTGTCAGGGTTTGGAATAGATGAACAGAAAGCCGATGGCTCAACCAAAAGATGAGAATCTCCCTGAGAGCATGGCAAGCAAACTGAGTTTGAGTAGAGCATAGAAAGATTAGGTAACAACTATAAAACAACAAAAACTTGTTCTGATGATCTAAGTTTTATCGGATCGTACTCCTGTCTCTATCTCTCTAATTGCATGTAAAAGCTTTGAAAATAGCTTTCAAACAATAAGAATGACCAATTTGCACTGTAACATGTTTCATTTTTATGCATACTGCAAAAAAAAGGAAAAAAAAGTCGATTGCTCTGATCTAATAAACATTAGTGTTTTGGTATATGTCATGTATCTTAATATCCAAGCTGTCTGCAAACTCAGCCTGAGATACCACCTTAAAGAGAAACCATTTAGGCAACAATTATATTATGAAATTGTTTTCCTGCAGGATTTCGATGTCAATTAGACACACCGGTAATTGAAAGTCTCCACTGCGCTAACATGAAGACTTCTTTCATTTGGTTAATGGGCCAGATACGAGTGTTTGTTCCTTTTCACTTGAAAAGTCACACAACGGTGTGCAGTGTCATCTGTTGATTCCCGTAGAGAGCGCACCTGCAGAAGATTATTGAGACACGAGCAATGGCATGCTGCACGACTAATTACTTTACCCTTGTTGTATGTAGGCATTGAATACTTTGTTATCGTCACATTGTTTGGGTCTTTGAGTTACAGCTTCAGAGATGGAGATTATTTCTGTAGAGAAAAGCTACTTGTGGCTCCCTGTAGGAAAAACCTCTGGAGTCTTTATCCTGTGGTGGAATAGAAGTCAATGCTCCAATTGCACACAATCAGGCCCTATATGGGAGAAAATCATGCATATGTCTATAATGAAAGCTCAGCGGGACTCTTTTCCTAAGTTCCACGTTTCTAAAGCATTCTTAACTTTAATTTGAGCCATTGCTCATTACTGTTTTCCCCAAACCTGCTTTGTGATAGCAATGTTCAAGTAAAACAAGCTTTTATCAGTTGCAGGGAAATGTGCATCAACCAAAACTATAGAAAAAACACAGTTATTATAGTTTCATAGACATTTCTTTTATAGATGCAGTTATAAAGAAAAACAATGGCAAGTTGCATAACCTTTGTATCTAAGATGTCTGTAGTTTAAATCCTGCTTTAGAGGCAGCTACTGATAACATGACAATACCTGCAGGACAGACTTGATGTTTTAGATGTATTAAGTTGAAAAAGCAGTAGCAAAGGGACAAAAAAAGGAGTTTCAGAGGTCAAACAAACAGCTTCACGGCAGCCTGCAGGAAGGCCGTCACATCAAACAACAAACTGCGATGTCCAGCGGGCAGGAAGGCTGGAACAGGAAAACCAGAAGGGAGGTGGGGAATGAGCAACAGTGAAATGATCTTCTGAAGAGAGAAATTGACAGGCCTTCAAGGCAAAAATAATTGTGCCACAATTCCCTTGCCACGTGTTGTTTTTCCCTACACATGCATTTGAAAAAACAACAACAAAACTAACTTTACGTAATTGTGTGCAGGATTACATGCACAGTCAGTGTTCCCTTTGAAGCAGTTTTTAAACCAAACAGATTTTTTTTTTTTTTTTTTAATGAAATTGTTGCAGAGGTCGTTAAGGAGGCAACCATAATTAACATTACTATATGTACCATGAAAACAAATTTCAAAGCAATATGTAAACTAATTTATTGCCCTCTAAAGGGTAGATCAAGGACAATCGAATGGCCATACAGTAGGAGTGCCAATTGCTAATGAGCTTTGAGATATTTTCCTGCATTATACTGAGATACTTCGCACATTCCTTTAAAAAGTCTGACGTGTGGTACCAAAAATACAAATGCATCTTTGCACATAAAACATTTAACAATTACAACAATTACATAATTAAACAATTACAGCTTAGCAAATTTTGTTTGGGTAAGACAATGTTCAGAGAATCGAAGATTGTGATTATTTACTTTCAACTGTTCTCTCACTGCCTGAGGTGATTTGATCCGAATATAAAACGTGAAGCTAGATCACCTCACCATGCGTATACTCTACCTCTTCCTTGGACTATCTGCTGTTGATGTTCTAGACAGACACAGAACACACAATGAATAAAATATAAAATAGTGCTGCACTGGTGTTTTAGTAAGTTTGAGCTTGTCAAATAACTGAAAAGGTGAGCACAATAGGTGGTAATGATTTGCCAATAGCTCCATCATTTTGTGCCCTTCCATAGCACAGTGATCAAAAAGACCAGACTCTTCAATGTCTAACTCCCACACCTCACACAGGCTCACTGACCCGGCCAAACAAAATGCTAAACCACCATCTTTTGTCCCCTTGTCATTATTCTTTGTGAATTTGGTCAGCATATGCAGTGTGTGGGATGGAGGGGCTGCTTAATGTATTCTTGTGTAATTTAAATTAATTTAACCATTTTTTTCTGCTTAATTATGATTGCAGCTGAGGTAATACGGGGTGAGTAACACTTTGTCTCAGCATCCATCCTCTCAATATTAGTCTGACCTCTCTTTTGACCAACCATTGCAAATTACCATGCAGCCTTTTTTTTTCTCATTATCACTCGCTGCCTGGCCCACTGTAACCAAGCCACAGGGACCCACTGAGAGCGACGCTTCGTTATGTTTAACAATCAACCAAACCTCTTTCTGAAGAGTGGGAAGCAACGTGGACTTGCCCGAGCTTTCTCTTTGCCAGCACTTCATCAACATGCCCTCTTCTCATTCATGTCAGGCCATACAGTGAGTCACAGGCGGGGGAAACACGGGGCTCTCAGTGTGGTTGAAGTGCTCAGCGTGGAGGTTGCACAAGGAGGGCTGCAAGATCAACCACTGGAAAGAGAGAAAGCATCAGTGAAGCAGAGATCAAAACAGAACAGCCTGTATCGTTGATCAAACAGTTGAGGTGCCGCTGAAATGTGCAAGGAGCGTTACCTTTATGCACAGTATTGTTGTGTGTTGGCCTTTTGAACCACCTGCAGGTTGCTTGGTGTATTTCACACCTTCATTGGTGCCTGCTTGAATCATAGATGGGCATCTTATGTAGTGAGAATGGTAATAAGAATGGTAGTAAGAAACCCAATTTAAAGCAATTCAACAAGTTTCCTTCTCCTGCACCCCATACATATTTAGCAAATGCATCAATTTCAATGTAAAAAAAAATGAGAAAATATCAGAAAAATTAATAAAATGCATTTTACTCACATAAAGTATTGATTGTTGAATGTCTACTCGATGGCCCCGGTGTCGCAAACTGAAAATATGATCTGTGATCTGTCAAAGCAGCGGGTTTATAACAAACATGCTTCTGGAAGTTGCACAAACAGGAGAAAGGCTATCAAAAAGTCAATACATGTTAATTAATAGAAAAACTAAATTAAATCTTAAGTTAGTGACCTATTGGTAGAGGTGGTGGTGAAGTTACTAACCACTGTAACCACCATAACGAACTCAACCAGGCTGTGTTTTCTCCTTTTGTTGTAATAACGGGGGGAGGTTTGTTTTATTACAGTCGGGATAGAACACTTATTTTCAAACATCCAACCATGTAATTTTGTTTACAATCAAAAGTTGAGGATGAAGCATAAAACTCTTTTTTTAAGCTGATTCCAATGCAAATGAAGGTCAATACAAATAAATAATATTAACTATAGTAGCATAAATTATAACAGGTGCAACATTTGGAGGCCTTATACACGTCCTTATAGTGGTGCATGTCAGAAGATGCCTGTGGCAACACTTCCTAATCCTGCTCCTCAAGGGCAACTTTCCTGCATGTTTTTGAGATTTTTCAGCTCCAACTTTCTTGATTCAAACAAAGTGTTATCAGGTTTAAGGTTAAGGTTCTGGTTTGAAGCAGGATTTGAAGCACTGGCCAATAGAGCCCTACATCTTATCTTTTAACCTAAAATGTGAAATCTGCTAGTCAACCAAAACCTCCAGCTTTTACATGAGGATATACTTAATTATGTAAATATATTCATAAATGCAGTCAGATAAAAGTGCAAACCACTGCATCAACATGCTGCTCATGGATTCATTTATAGTAGCATTTATTTTTTTTAAGTGCACTATTGTGTACATCATCTTTTACACTTATAAAATATCCCATTTCCCGTTTAGTGTCTCATTCAAATTCCAGCCAGTAAGTTATTGACTTTACAAAAACAAGCCTACATTTTTGCATAATCTTCATCACATCTTCACACGTACGCACAATGTCTGGGTTGGCAATTGAAAATAGGCCGTGGTAAATTTGAAGCGAGCACTTACTGCCTGGGAACCATTAGCTTGCCAACCTCCCGCTGCTCCGTGGAGCTTACATGCGTCAGAGCAAGGACTGGCACGCTTCGAGGACATACATAGAACCGCAGGAATATCGAGAGAGACCGTATAAAACTTACAGTTGTGCTGTTTGTGGCCACTGTAGAAAGAGTCAATTCTTTCCTGATCTCATCATTCCTATAATGACAACATAACACAACCTGTATTTTTCCTGCAGTTTTATTATTGTGTGTTTAAGAAGGTTGTGTGCATTTATATCAACCATTTGTACATATTTTGATATTGATAGCACTTGGTTGAAATTGGATAAAGACCTTGGTCTGTTTCAGTAATGGAAAGGTTCCCTTACAGTTGATCGACTGTAAAACATCAACGTAGAGACTTTAACCGCAACAAAAAATGCCTCTGTTCCGCAGTGAAATCATCGATGGTTATCTTCAGTTGAGTTTGAAATGCAACAATTTTCCCAAAGTACTTAGAATGATCAAGAGGAACTTTGTGCCTTTAATTAATAAAATATCGTTCAAAATAGTGCAAGTTCAGCCCCCATGTTTAGAGTCAAAACAAGGACCCACGCCTCTCCTTCATAGTATTTTTGTTGAATGACTTTGTCTTTTCATCTATCACCCCTCTATTTGGAGGGATACTGCATTTACATTTGTTGCTTTTCCCTACATCTTCAGCGTTATCCGATAATACTCCTGATATTTCAGGTTGTGAAAGAAATCCAGGCAACAGTGGGCAAACAAACCTTTGCATTCGGTTAGACGAAGCTATTATGTGTTCGTTGTTTGCTTGATTCATCCTGACCACTTTTATGAAACTCAACTAAAAAAGTTAAATAATAATGCAAAAATTCCAAAACATAATCCAGCAACTAGATTTTGATAATTTATAGAAAAGATACTCAATCACAAGCACACATCCAGTCGTACTGTTTAGAGTTTTAATGCAGAGTTTTTTAAGACTTTAAATTTATGCATGAAATATTCATTGCATCCAACATGACCATGGTCACGGTGTATTCTGCACAGGCAGCTTTGACGCTCAGCCTGTAATATTCTATTCTCCCTCTAATTGGTGACAGATATTACCATTCATTTCCATGTCATATGGAAAAAGCTTGGAATGATTGAACTGATTAAGAAAGTATTTAATAGGGCTGATTGAGCGCTCTCTGATGGGAAACATGCTTGCTATTCCTGCTTCTCTTTGGAAATTGTAATTGAGCTGAGAACTAAGTCATTATCCGACAGTGCCATGCTGTTTGTTTTGTAATCCACTACCATTAGCATAATGTCTGGTGAGTTTGCCAAGTGTCATTTTCCAACATGATACCTTTGGCTGTATTTGCTCTTTTTTGAAATAAAGGTTGCATATTTTGGAGAAAAGCCGCTTTATTTATGTTGATACTTTCCCTCATAAATATGTATGAATCACTTTGTAGGGGGGGACAGGGGGGATTAATTTCTATTGCCATGCCTTCTGAAATCACAACGTAACTGTAGTGGATGTTGCATACCTTGAATCTTTGAAGGTATGCCTGCCAACGCTGTCGTCCATGCAACTCATTTACCTTCAACACATCTTTGATGAAATCACTCGAGTGAGGAGCTCAACCATCATGAGTCTCACAGTGACTTGGAATCCTTTCAATAAAAGAACCGGCTTAAGTTGTGGGCCACTGGAATTTCCCATTATCTCTTTACTGCCACCTTGAAGTTTTTTTTGTTTTTGTTTTTTTGAACTGGATGAATCCCTCTTGGAGAAATTCTTTATCTGAAATTAACCCATCCTATTACTTGAGCGGTTGGCTGCCTGCCACAATGAGACAAAACTAAATTTCTTCAGGTCACTTTTCAATAAATTTGATGATCTGCTGTTCATTCTTGCCAGACATTCTCCTGACTGAGCAAAATTGCAACAAAGAACAAATAATTGTGTTACATAAACAGAGTTCTCTCTGCCAAGTTGGTGACTGCTGTGCAGGATTGACTGTTCTGGTGAGGTTAAAGAATTGGCTGGGTATCCAGACATGCTCTGCGGCATGTTTGTCAGTAGTCTCAGAGAGCTGATATGAAGATTACATCTCTTCAAGCCACCTGGATCTATACAATCAACAAACAAGGCTGCAATGATGAAGGTGGCATGGATGGCATGCTGCCCATTAGAGCACAATGTGTCCTCGAGGAAAGTCAACAAGAGTCCTTTAAGGTTGCACAATATTACAAAACATTGGGTGCATTTAACTGCAGCTTGGGATTTCCTGCTAATAATCTCTGCTAATAGAAACCAGGATGTTTTAGCTGCCCTAAAGAATATGTTAATTTATTCAAGAAAACTATGGAACGTAAACCTAGTCCATGTACACATAAAGGAGCCGTATTCACATTTCCTCCCTCTATGTATGGATTTCTTTACTTTCAATTACTTCCATGCATGATTCACATCTCATTGTATACTGAATGTTTGGATTGGGAGTGTCACGGCCACGGTACTGTACTGCAAAAAAGGTGAAACCTCGCCATACATGTACAAACGTGCATGTGTGTTCAGCGTGAACCCTTCTTTTTGCCCGTTATCAAAGTGGAAAAGGCTTCAGCTGTCATGAGCTAAAAACAAAGTAGAGATAGACAGAAATGATGAATAATGTGTGCATTTTGTTCTCGTCTGCCAGCATAATCAAACACATGCATAATTTTCCTCCATATTCCAAAAAACAAAAACAAAGGATTACAGCATTTATGTAAGATTTCTTACAAAGTAGCGCAAGTCCTTAGTGCCTGCTTGACACAAAATTTTAAATAATCAGAGTCAAAAAAAGTGATTCCTAAAAGCCACTGCAGCGTGAGTTGAATGCACCCTGGAGCCAAAACATTGCAAAAAGGTTTTGCTTTTGCAAGAATTTTAATTCATGTTCAATCAGGCCCCACATCTCTTTGAGTTAATTGCACCCTGTGGACGCTTCATGCTATTTACATTCAGGATTCCTTAACTGACTCAACTGGTCTAACAAATGTGTTCAGTCTGCTTTGGTATTTCTAATCTTTCCACATGTTTATGTCTCCCTTGCACTAAAAGGTGCATGCGGCTGCACTCTCTTACAATGTTTTTTTAAAATGTATTTATTTCTTTGTCCTCCAATATCTGTGAGCCACTTTTGTCACTTACAATCATGTTTTACACATTTGTCGCTGAGTCCGTTTTTTTTCAACACATTCAACTGCTGTTTCCAACCCAGGCAATGTTTGAAATAACATTTCTTCTAAAACAAAAACCCAAACCTGACACCAAACAACCATGAGCATTTTGTCCTCATTAAACTACTAAAGGTTACTCTCTTTCCACCGTCATAGTGAGACTGAACCTCCACCAGATGATAACAGCACAACTATTGCAGTGATAGCCGAAGGAGCAAAATGTTCCTCGTTAGATTGTAAAATTGGAAAACTACACTTTTCAGGGCCAAAGAACACTCACACTCACTTATGCTGCTAGTTCGCCTGGCATATTGCTGGATGTGAAAGAGCTTGATGGTGTGAGTGAGTTTTCTGATGCAGACACACACACACACACACACACACACACACACACACACACACACACACACACACACACACACA
>OMNM01034594.1:8278-19959 GCA_900302745.1 Parablennius parvicornis | reverse complement strand
CTGGGGCACGTGTTTAAAACATCTGTAAAGAGGACTGTGAATGGTAGGTAAAGGATTAATATCTGGGGCTACATCAGGTCATGTGTACCGCCCCTGATCGTCACAAGAGGCAAAAACCGGAGCCAAAACGACCAATAACAAAAAAAAAAAAAAAAAAACACACGGCTTACATTCCCACGGAGGCCCCGACAGCCGCTGTATACTGTGTGGCTTAAGAGCTTATAGACTGACCACCTAAAAATAGAGAAGCAAGCTGGCGTCTTCAGTGCTTCGGCTAAGCTAACGTGCTAAGCTAAAAGAAAACAGTCCCCAGCCTCTTGTATTCAGAGCGGGAATTGTAGAGGAAAGCCACAATGTCGGCAGCCCGACGTGTTAATTTATTTATTATCATCATTTCAACGTGCTTTGTTTAACGTGAACACACGGAGGACTGATTGTAGAGTCCCGTCCATCCCCGGGATTAAAGATAACGGGAGGTTCCGTCGTTCCCTCAAGCAGATATGTATATTAAAAAAAAAAAAAAAAAAAAGATTTCAACACAAGGCCAGTACCGGATTAAAATCGGTGCCGGAGATGAATAGCCAACGTGGAGAAGAGGTGGCAGGGCTGTGAGGGAGAAAGCAGATCAGCGTGTGAACCAACACCTGGGTGTTTATCTCTGGAAGTTTGTAGTTAACGCATTAACTAACAGCGACTGTTAGTTACTAACCAGCCATAGTCTCTCAGCTCGGAGGGGGAATCAGTCGATAGCTGCCTCTGCGTCTCGCAAAAAAAAAAAAATAACGGGTGGTAAATATCTGTATATGTGAAGGGGTACTCACCTGGCCGTGAGAAATGTAGAGCGACTTCTCTTTAAATTGTGCTGGTTATCGCCGCAATGTGATGTGAAAGCCTCCACGGTTATGTCCGGTGTTTTCATGGAGTAGGCGGTTTGTGACTGGAGAACCGGGGAGTTCCCTCCACTCCGTCACCGTGCTGCCTTCATGTACCGCTAAAAAAAACTAAATATTGGGTCGCTCATCAGTCTATTTAAGATAACATATAACGTTAAAAAAAAACTCCGCAGAAAAATCAAATTAATATCATTACATTCTCTAGACACACTTTCTAACAAATCACTGATATCTAGACGTATTTATTTATTTAGTAAGAGATCCACTGAGGTGGTGTACCCTGACGTCTGAGTCAAGAAAGAGTCTTTGAATGCAACGCCAATGACAACTCCTGTGAAAATGCAGTGCTGGAAGAAATCCGAGCAGAGCAGGCCCACTCACTCTCTCATATGAGGCCATCTATTGGCGAAGGACCGACCAAAAGGCACAAGGCATACACCAGATATAGAGCTTTCAACAGGAGTCACAGACAAAACAAGTTTTGTTACTTTTTAGTGTTTACTACTAAACACGAGCTTTTTGGTCTATATTTTGCTGCGAGGCTTCATTAAAAAAAAAAAAAAAAGACTTAAAGATATTGGATAAATGATATAAATGCAAAGTATTTGATTCCTCATTACAATTTCTGGTTGTTAAAATAATTCATTTATTGATTCGTGAATTACTTGTGGTCATAGTTCAACACATAGAAAATACAAACGACCAAGAAAATCCTATTATTTACCCCGTACGTTTTAATGGCATAACCTCAAATATGTCCAAATTACAACAATAACAAAACAAAAACAATATAATAAAAGAAAAAAAACAAAAGAAAGATCGAAAGAACATAACACAACAATACTATAACTTATGATATTTTATTCCTCTCATCATCACTCTGAACTTAACTTCATTATTCTGTATTTTACAGCTCATTTGAAAGCTAACAGTGGGCCATTACATATAAGTTCATCACTGACAGCATTCCATAGTTTAACGTCTAGAACAGAAACACATCTATATTGTATATTAGTTCTCGTTTCAATAACTATCAGTCCTCTTCAATCATATTTGCCTTCTCCCAACCTATAAAATCTGTTGAATACAAACAGGAAAGCCATTTTTGTTTTTGAAAACGAGATGTCAGAACATTTGCAACGTTTTTAAATAAACAATGTCTGACATTATTGAATTGCAGGACTGTGTGAATCATGGATTTTTAGAATAAAAATATTTATTATCATAATCGTTGTTTTCTGTAGATTGATTATAGAATCCATATTAGTTTTGTACACATTTCTCCAAATCTCAGCACAAAAAATGACAAATACGGTACTATAAGTGAACAATAGTGAATATAATATGTATTTTTTTGTGTAAGATAGCAAGAATTTGTGAAAATCTTTAAAAAGATTGATGCTCTGCTTTTTATATTCATTTATTTTTCGTGGTACATATCTGTCCTACAAAAAATAGAAAACAAAGTTACTACATTTTAATATTTTAAAGTTGGTATAAAATCATTCAAATTAAGTGCCCATTGGCTCAAGCTTTTGGAACTCGCTTTGTCTAAAACTCATATTTAGACTCTGTTGCTTTCTTTGCTGTTGAAATGTGTGGTCTCACCATGCCGAGATCTAAAGAGTCAAAATAGTAGATTTTGGAGTGAGGAATGTTATCAGCAAGTGGTGAATTTCAAACATCTGCTGGTGTGTCTTGGACTGACCGTTACAGTCAAATCAACATGTTTCCTGGCCAACTGCAGCTCGATAAAAGCTTGATTTGGAATGATTAGACCTTTTCCACGGCAAGCCAACATCTTTGTGATCACAAACACATTTTGACACTAACATGTATTATGACTACCAGATCCTGTGATAAAATCGGTCTTTATATTTTGGATTAGATGGGTTGTTTGTTTTATTTTGCATGTTCTCCTTGGCATCTCACTTATCTTTGCACATGACTGAACATGATCAAATCTTGACTCTGAATTCCTGTATTAGTAAAAACCTATAATGAGGCCTCCACTCAATACAATAAAACACTTACACTGAAATTACAGATTAACCTTTCTGACCACAAGTCCAAAAAAAACCATGTTTGACATTCTGGTGTATAATCAGGCTAATTCTTTTAATCATCCTACTTCTGTGACCGTTTATAAGCTAATTTTCTCGGATGAGGCCGGACGCTTGCATTATCTTGAATACGCAGTGACTACCTCCCCTTCTGTTTATTCTAAGAGAGCATTCACTCTTTCATACGCCTTTTTAATGCATCAACAGTGGATCTATTTTGTTCATCTTGTAAGACGTAATATGCTTGATTTGTGTCGGCATCTATGGTTGTTTGAAGCATGACTGTATCATCACAAATGTTCTGCAACTAATGAGAAAAAGAGAATTTGTTGTTCTGTAAATGTTTACACCCAAGCCTTGGGTGTGACTTTTTTGTCATAATGTCTATGTTGTTCTCACTTATGACCTTTTTATATGAAATAAAGAAATAAAGAAATAAAACCTAAAAGGTCTGATTGTAGGCTCCCTTCACCAGCTCCTATACAGTACATTTGCACATATAATTGCATTAAATTTCAGTCATTTTAAGTTGAAAATAATTAACGTCTACAAAATTATATTGATATCCTATTAGGCATCATTATATTTCATAAATGCATTTTGTTTTAAGGAAAGAGTAAAAAAACTCAAATCTTTTGCAGTCCTATATTATATGCATACATTATATTTTACATTTCAACTCATGGGTCATGGAAAATGCTAATTCACCAGTAATGTTAAGTGAGAAGTAAATGAAACAGTAAGGTCTGCGGAGTTGAACAACATTTATTTGCGCGCAGTTATGATATCAAAGCATGATGTTTTGCTTACATGCTACCAGCTGAGGCGGAGAAAGCTGGAGCCGTTTTGAATGTGTTTGAATGCATACGAGAGTTTCATCAAACCACAACGTTGTGGTCAGAGCAAGTAAAACAGTTGCCTGGCAACACCATCCCACAACAGACTAACTTAAGAGAGAATCAAACACATCAAAAGGTCCTTGCCCACACATTTTGTTCTGCCCGCGTGCATCTATGTGTGGGCTCCCTATTTTCACTTTGTGGAGCCCAGAAACTGTACTACTAAAATCTCTCTCTCTCTCTCTCTCTCTCTCTCTCTCTCTCTCTCGCTCTCTCTCTCTCTCTCTCTCTCTCGCTCTCTCTCTTTGTCTCTCTTTCTCTCTCTCTCTCTTTCTTTTTCTCTGTCTCTCTGATTGCACAAAGCATGTTTACTTTAAAACAGATAAACTGAAGTGGACTCTGCTCACTCACACAGATGTTTTTGATATTTTCACTCGCTGTTTTCAAGATATTTCAGGGGGTGCATCATGTCTAATTTCCCCATATTTCATTTGTTTATCTACTCATGTTTTTTACTTAATCATGTGTCAGTTGAGAACAATTTAAATCTGCCAGCAATTGCCAAGTACTTCAACACAAAAGGGCAATATGATGAGGTGAACCCTTATCTGAGAGAGGAGATGTTTCCAGTAAACACATCTATTGTGCAGCCTCCATCTGCTCAATGTGAAGCACGCTATCTGACTGCCATCATAAGACATGGCACCAGGTACCCGACGACCAAAGACATCCAGGAGATGCAGAAGCTCTACGACATTGTCCAGCAAAACGCCACAGGTGAGCAGAGCTGGCTACGCGAGATCCAAACCCAGTGGAGGATGTGGTACAGGGAGGACATGGATGGCCGGCTGGTTCAGAAAGGCGTGGATGAACTGAAGCATCTGGCTGTCCGGCTGTCAAAGCTGTTCCCCGGGCTGGTTTCAGAGGAGAAGCTTCGGGACGGTCTTATCAAATTTATAACCAGCTCAAAGCACCGGTGTGTCAACAGCACGCTGTCCTTCAAAGCAGGACTGACCGAGCTGTGGGGCATTAAAGGTGAGTCCGTGATAAAGACAATTGAAGTTGTATTTCTTTTAGATACCTTTTCAGTTATACGTTGTGTTTTTTGTCCATCCAGATGTGGGGCTTGACCATGAAGTGAATGACACTCTCATGAGGTTTTTCGCTGAGTGCCCCAGGCTGGCACAGGAAGTTGACAACAGCCCATCTGCTGTGCTAGAAGTGAAGAAGTTCAAGGAAGGGCCAGAAATGAGGAGGGTCCAGCAGAAGATTGCAGGCCGTCTTGGTGTCTTGAATAACCTCATCACATATAGTCAGTCATATTCATATTCTGTTTTGCAAAAAAAAAAAAACCACACACACACACACACATACGAGGGGATCCTCATGCCTCACACTCTGGCTTGAATTATTATATTGTTATTTCATGTATATAATACACATTTTAATTTTTCTTTTTTCATTTTTAAATGTACAGGCATGTGCATCATCATTTATTGCTTCAAATCAGCATCTAGAAATTGTTCTGCAAGAAATACCTTCAAATTTTTTTATTTCATAAGGTCCTGTTTTGTTACTATACTTAAGAAATAATGTGCTTCGTGGGAAAGGTGTGCACTATTAACGCGGTTTCTCTTGTAGACATGGCTGAGGCTGCATTTTACTTGTGTGCATATGAATTTGCAATCAAGGAGGTGAACTCCCCCTGGTGTCAGCTCTTTGATGATGAAGATGCAAAGGTGAGTGTGTCACTCACGTGATACTTGTATATTTAGAATTTCTCACCGGCTATGAGACCTGTTATTGTATCATGATGATATTTTGAGTACAAACATGGAAGTCCCTGGTTTAAGCTCATTCATACAGATTGCATGTGGGATGTATTGGATGCCTTTGTGTGGAACAAATATAGAGCATGGAAGTCGGGCAATGAGTCTTTATTTTTCTTCTAGAAAAAAAAGTGCCACTCTAATCATGTGGAAGAAAATGTTGTTTTGCATTTTTTTTTTTTTTTTGTGAATATGACAACTTTTGACCACAAGTTGAAAATTTAAAGAACAAGAAAAATACTTTTAAGAAATGTTGTATATCAGTGGCAAAGTGGATTGAGTAAAAGTTTCGCATTCAAACTGAACATAAATTTTCCTTCAGAATCACTACATCGAGCCACTTAAGCACAATGCTAAAGTACTTCAGCTGAGCTGACAGGCACTTTCGGCCAACTGATGGCGTGTTCATGTCAACCAAGGGCATAGAAAAGTACAGAAACTGTGCCAACTATTGAATTCAATCCACAAACAGAACAAAGTAAACAATTCTCCGTAATCTAGCTCAAAGGGATCAAATTGCATGTTTCTGGGGAAGGAAGAGATTTGCAGCATGTACACTATCACCACTAACTACTCTGCTTTTTCATAAAATTCCTTATTGGAAAGACCCCTTTGGCATTATTCACATAAAGTAGATTTTGTTTGTTGTTGTGTTTTTGCAGTACAAGCTGACCTCAAACTCTGGTATAGCCTGAAAAATTTCTTCACATAATAGAAAACTAAAAGATTGCTATCTTGGGACACACATCCTTTAATTGTACAGGGTAGCTCTGAATTATCTGGTTCAACAGGTAATGGAGTATGCCAGCGACCTCAGGGAATTCTGGAAAAGAGGCTACGGCCACGTTATTAACAGTAAAGCGAGCTGTGGCCTCTTTCATGATGTATTTAGCCAACTGGATCAGGCAGCCATGAGGAACAGGTAAGCCATCATTTAATAATGTGCATGCAAATGAAAGACATTAAACGCCTTGAGGGATGCCTACAGTCAAACAAGGGAAATTACTAAAGGTTGTCATAATCTTATTTTTCCCACATTTTTCCCACCTATCAATAGGACTGAAAAATAATGGCAATATAAAGATTGTCAATCATAACTAAGAATTGGTTAAGTTTGCATATTCAGCTAAGCAGATAGCATTATATTTTACATATTCTGTATAATACACAGCGTTTTCAATATTACAGCAATGAGTGGGAGCAGGAGGCTTTCAACCTTCCTCGACTTTAAAAAACAGATAATTGTCTTTCAGATAATTGCATAAGTGGACCCTTGAAGAAATTACCTCCTAATATATTAATTTTCTCATTCAAGTCCTTGCCTATGATAAAATGAGCATTACTTTTGATACCTTTTCTTCAATATTCATGCTTCAGACAGGCCCAAGCGACGACTCAACTAGCGGCTACATTCCAGGTCGGCCATGCAGACACACTGCTGCCGCTGCTGACCCTGCTGGGGTTCTTCAAAGATGGACAGCCTTTGACATCAGCCAACTACGTCGCACATTCCCACCGCTCCTTCCGCACCAGCCACATGATGCCCTACGCTGCCAACTTACTCTTTGTACTGTACGATTGTGGGGCAGATGACCCCAAACTGCAGCTTCTGCTCAATGAGAAGTCTCTAATGTTCCCAGGTTTGAGGCCTCAGCAGGGCTCCATGCCATCCTACCAGGATGCCAAAGACCACTACAAGATGTTGCTCCAAGACTGTGACTTTAGAACTGAGTGTCAGTTGAAGCATCCCACTGATGTTTAGTCTAACAATCACCAGGGTTTTATTCTCAGTGTGCACCTACAATTAAAAATGTAACAAGTTTGAGCAAGATTTTTCCGCTAATGGGCATCCTGGGGAAAACAACAAATGAAAGAAAGATAAGATAAAATATGCTTCGTTGTTTCTTGTTTGTTTATCAAGATGCAAAGTCCATATGAATTAATCAATTTTAATTATGTATTAGTTATTAGCTTCCTATTGCATGTAGTTTTTAACTATACACAATGCAGATAAGAAAACTGAACAAACTTGTCTATAACAAGGAGAATTGTATTTCATGATATACAAGCCAGTCAGTTATTTACTAAATTACAAGTAAACTACAAGTCATTGTTGATCACTCGATCCTACTGTATCCTTTACTTGTCTCCTTAGAATTATATTGCATATGAAATTCCCACATTGAAATTCTGCCTGTAATATGCTTTTAGAAAAAGAAGCGATTGTCCTCTTGTATCTCCCTCTTGGCCCACTTTGATATCCTCAAGTGTACACTTGTTCTGAAGAGAGTGGTCCCCTCAGATGTGATTTACCTCACACCCCACAGGGTCGTCTGTCCCACGCTGGACACTATTATGGCCTCTTTTTCCACCGCTTTAAGACAAGGCACTAAATCTTCTGGCTCCTGCGGTTGTACTCAACAACACCATGATTGTGGAGTGGATATTGACCCACAGCAGTTGTTGAGGTGGTCTGACAGCATGTGAATGATCAAACACTGAAAGAAACTACTCCACTTTAAACAACTGCAAAACCAAAATGTGTCATATTCTGATGAATCTGGATGAATAGGGCACTTTTCAGTTTGACAGTTACATTTAGGTGATAATGCCTGTGTTATTGATACAATCCGGGTTGTTGCAGTTTAGTTGATAAAGTGAGTAGACTTTAAATCCCAATGGTGGGTGTTCAATCCCTCATTTGACCCAGTTAATGAGGTAAAGTGTCCTTAGACAAGACACAAATGTGCAATATCAGTAAAAAAAAATCTTTTAAAGCATGAGACAAATCTAGCCATTTTTTTATAAAGACAAAAAATAGACCTTCCATTGAACTTTGAATGCACTCCAAGTACAAAGACTCTCCTCAACAATAACAAAAACTGCTTGCAGATCATATGATGAAAGACGGGGCCCTTCAGAGGCTTCTTTTTTTATGCAATGCTTTGCAGCAGTTTTTCATCGTTGTGTCTGTCTTTATCCAGTGGCTGAGCCAGAAACATTGCATGGGGTGATGAAGATGAAACATGGGATTCTCTTTGGGTGGCATTTCAATCACTATTATAAGAAGACACTTGAAAACAAACATCAATATAAAAAGGCAAGAACAACACAGATCTTTCAATTACATATAATTCAGGTTGTAGCAGATTTGATTTAAAAAAAAAAAAAAAAAAAAAGACAAGGAAAGGCTACACTGTAAAATATGTTTTGTCTTACGTGGCTGGAGGATTTAAAGCTCCTCTGCCAACCATCCTCACCTGTCTTCGGGAAAGGTTTCAGTCACTTAGATCCTTTATGATGGTTTTAGTGAGATAGTAGACAGAAAACACCACAGACACAGAACTGATCTGCCAATTGCTTCACAGTTGTGCATTTAAAGCTTGCCATATCATTGCTAATCAAACAGTAGTTTTAAATACCTAGTATAAGAGTGAGTTGGTGAAAACATGCCGAAGCAACAGGAAAATCAAACAAAAGCCTCAAGTCTCGTCAACTGGTCTGTTCTGATGGAAAGGTGACTTACATTTTTTTTGTGAATTTAATGAACAAATGCATAAAGTGCATAAAGTGCATAAGAAATTCACAATAGCAAGATGAACTACATATATGCAAACCAAAAGGAAGAAAGAAAATAACCCCACGGAACTAGGGCTTGTTTTCAAATTCGTAATCTTAAATTCTGCTTACTAACTCCAACGAAATTCTATTTTTCATAACTTTGAGAGCTTTGATATGTAAATGAAATGCATTATGAAACACACTGAATTTTGGTTTTACCTTGTGGAATTTATTATTTAATAATGTACCAAGGGTTAGGATTCTTATTAATTAGGGACTCAATGCTTTTACAGTCCATTATTAGTCCAAAAATTATGTCTTTAGGGAAGAAAATAAGGTGCCTTACAAATGGATGAAAGGCATAAACATTAAGTGTACTTCCGGGTAATGCTCCGTCGCGTGCATGTGATTGGTTAAACTGTTTCACGTACGATGACATCACAGGTTCCGGCTCCGCTGCACTCGGACGACTGTACACAACAGAGATCATGCGGATCACTTTATGGAAAATCGTATTTATTGTTTCGACTGCCTTCACCTGCTTGTACGGTTGTGTTAACAAGTATGCCCAGCACGAGGATATACCAGCGATAGCCGGATATTTCAGCACGAAGGGGAGGTATGAGGAAGTGAACCCGTATCTCCGGGAGGACATACGAGCGGTAAACACATCTGTCCTCCAGCCTCCGTCTGCACAATGTCGCCAGATCCATCTGACTGCCATCATAAGACACGGCACGCGGTACCCGACCACCAAGAATGTGAAGAAGATGCGGAGGCTCTACGACGTCGTGCGGCTGAACGCCTCGGGCGGGGAGAGCTGGCTGCGGGAGATCCGGACCCGGTGGAGGATGTGGTACACGGAGGACATGGACGGCCGACTGGTTCAGAAGGGAGTGGACGACCACAGACATCTGGCTGTCCGCTTGACAAAGCTCTTCCCGGGGCTGCTCTCTGAGCAGACGCTCCGAGGGGGTCTCGTCAAGTTCATAACCAGCTCGAAGCACAGATGTGTCAACAGCACGCTGTCATTCAAAGCAGGACTGACAGAGCTGTGGGGTGTTAAAGGTGAGATCTGCAGGGGCAATAAGCCCCCCCCAGGGGGCATCAGCATTAACACAACACAAACTCGGGGAGGTCTGACTCTGCTCACTCTGCAAATGCAAATGTTTCAAAGTCTAAAAGTTTCATATAGTCACACAAAGTCAAATATTTGAACAAGACTGAACAACAAAGAGTATGGGCACACCTCAAACAAATGGTGTTGTCCCAGCTACTGAAAACTGATACTAACTAGTTACCTACTTCAAAACTATGTCCAGTCACTGAAAGTAAACATGGAATGGTTGCTGAGAGATTATCTCTTTAAATTTGCTCTTCAAGTCAGACTTTCCTTCATGTTTTGGCATCAGACATTTGGCATTTGACATTAGATTGTGGCGTCTTTTGAGCAAAATAACATTGAAAACATGGAGGTCTGTGGCCTGTCTGTGCTCTAAAATGTTGGTGGTTCATGAACAAAACTGACTATGAATGACACAGTTGTGTCCGATCAAAATTTTGCCAAAGAAGAGAAAGAGCAATTTTTTTTTTTTTTTAAGTACACATCCCAAAACAAGAACACAATAACATCATATACTTTAATTGTTTATCTCATGACTGAGATAATCTTAGTCAACATTAATGATGGCCCTATGTTACAGTACCAGTGTAATTTCAACAGCGCTGCTCTTGAGTGGACAGCACACATTTGAATAATTCATCAGCATAAAGAGAAACAATACCTCTGCATTTCTACTAAACATTAAGAAAAAAAATATCTGAAACTATCTGAAATATATATATATATGTACATCAGCTATAAGCCATATTCAACCTCCACTGTTAAAGCTATTTCTATTTCATATCTGTGTCTATTTATAGTGAGTGATGTCACTCCCAAAACACCGTTAATTATAAATCCAGTCCTGGTTTGGCTTTATTATCTTCACATTTAGTTTTAGCTGACATTATCTTTTTCTTTCTTTCTTTCTTTCTTTCTTTCTTTCTTTCTTTCTTTCTTTCTTTCTTTCTTTCTTTCTTTCTTTCTTTCTTTCTTTCTTTCTTTCTTTCTTTCTTTCCTCAATCACTCATTCATTGATCATTCATGCAGATAAGGAGTTTGGTCATGCAGTAAACGACGCTCTCATGAGGTTTTTCGACCAGTGCACCAGGTTCTTGGATGAAGTCGACAACAACCCGACAGCACTGAACGAACTGGACCAGTTCAAGGAGGGGCCGGAGATGAGGAGGGTCCAGCAGAAGATCGCCGACCGTCTTGGAGTCCAATACAGCCTCATCACAGATGGTGAGAAACACGTGGGCAATTATTGAAATCATTTCAGAAAATTCGATATAACATGACGCATATGGTCAGGTTAGGTTTAGTGAAGAAGGATAGAAGCTTCATGGATGAATTAAAAAAAAAAAAAACGATGTCAAATGACTTTTATTTTT
>OMNM01034592.1:4897-18397 GCA_900302745.1 Parablennius parvicornis | reverse complement strand
ACCGACATCAAAAAAAAAAGAAAAAAAAGAAAAAAAAAGAAAGGAAAAATCGGTTGGATTCTCTCGTAAAACTGGTGACGAGAGGAAAGCTTCCTGAAGAAATAGTTCAAGTGCAAGTGTGAGGGAGAAAATCTGGCGTAGTCAACCCAAAACTTTTAGTCTGGTGCGTCTCTGCAGATAAGAAAAAGGCTGTTAGAATTAAAAGAAGATTTATTCCCTCAACCCCAGATTACAGTAAAGTGGGGGGAACTGAACCTCTGGCCAATATAGACTACAGAGAGTCTCTTTGTTATCCACAATGTCACAAATTGAGAGGAAATTACTCAAGTGTAGAGGTGGCTGGATTTCAGTGGTCTAAAGTGCAGGGCATTAACCCTTGTTGGAAATGTTTGAGGCGAAAATCTCCAACTGCAAGGATTTATTGAAAGACACAAGAGATAAATGAAGGAATTAAATACCAAGATAACTTTCTTTTTTTTGCGATTCATAAAGTTTGTTTGGAAAGTGCAAAAACTGACCAGAATCAAATGTTAAGATTTTTTTTTTTTCTTCAAATATATATGATTTTATATTGCTTCCAGATGACATAGATTTTGTACCATTGTGTTTTTACAACTTTCACATTACCTAATTCTACTCCTCGACAATAATATGTGTTACTTAACAAAAGTACCTTAAATGGGACATAGTGGACATTCTTTATATGAGCATCATAAGTCATGAGAGCACTTAAGAAAGAGAGAGAGAGAGAGAGAGAGAGAGAGAGAGAGAAAGAGAGAGAGAGAAAGAGAGAGCGTGCTGCAGATGTGCCTGCCACCCTTGGGTCCACACACAGAGGAAGCCCGGGCAAGGTTTTTCCAAACACCTTTGTTTCATTCCTCAAATCACCCGAACACACACTTCAGACGCATGCGTGCTGCTGCCTCTTTCAGGCTTGTGTCTCTTCCACTTGTCCCCTCATGTCCAAACTGCTCCTTGTATGTATGGGCAGAGTTGGAATTAACACACAACAGCACCCACTAGTGGCCCAACATAAAAACCTTTTCAGAGTCCAGCTGTTTTGCGGTGGAAATGCAAAACCTTTCGGGAAAGAAAAATGCAAAAACAATGAGTTCTCACTTCACGTAGACGGCGACTAAAGGCGATCAGGCTGAACAAGGGTGTTTCGAAAAGTGTGAAGTTAAGATATGTAATCAAAGATTAGTCGATGGTTTTCTATTATAGAAAAAAAAAACCAACATAAATTAAATTTTCAAATGAAGAAGAGAAAGAGCCAACAATGCTTGTGGAAACAAACCAAAAACAAATGAATTTCTTTTGAGATTGAATAAAACAAGAAAAAATTTAATAAAACAAGATAATAATAATTAAAAAATAGGAATGTTGAAATACATCAAATTAAGCAACGAAGCACAATGACGACTGAAGAGACTTTCTTAAGACCTTAAACCATTGAAACATATACTATAAAACAAAATAAATGGGGTTAGGGTTAGGGTTAAATGTTCGCCGGTTCGATTCCCACAGTGAGTCACCGCGGTGGCTCCCTGAGCAAAACTCAAAAGAAAGCTCCACCTACAACTATCTATTTACAAGAAACTTCACAAAACATAAACCCAAAGTTGCCTAAATGAAGCAGACATGGTGAAATAGTAAAAGTCCAATGTTGGCATTTCCACACAGCCTCATCTGCTTTCACACCAGCCTCCTCGGACCAGACTGGACTCAAACACACAATTTGTCCCATGATATGTTTCCCCCTCTAAATGAGAATGCTATTCAGCTGCATGGGGAGCATCATTTCCAAGAGACAGGGCTGTAATAGTTTAGGCCAAAGTCTTTAGTTTCATTGTCTTCTGCCTGCTCCCGGAACAAATTACAGGAGCTACATCTCAGGTCTGTTCAGGTGCTGGATAGTGGGTCAGTTCTGTACTCAGGAGGAATAAATGCTTACATCGCCGCGAGACTGATTAGGTGTGTCATTACAGGTCAGCTCAACAACAGCTCTGCTCATTCCAACATTTTAGAGGTGAAGTAAAGCAGACTGTTTTTCCTTTCCTTTAACATATGGTAACACGAGCAACACATACTTTGTCACCACATGCGAGAAGCCTGAGGAGGTTTGGGATTTTACGAGCCCGTAAAGATCTTGACGGAAGTGCAAATCTCCCACCTGCTCAGGGTCGTTGAACAAAACGGGGCAATTCACTGAAGTCCCTTTACTTCGCTTGAGCACCGATCCCTTTTCCCCCTTCAACCGACTGCAAAGCACGGCTGGCAACATTTCAGGGTTACCGATGATTGGCAGGGGTGACGACTGACTGTCAGGTCAACTGTCGCAATCGTGTTGCTTTCACACTGTGCTTCTGTTTATCTTTGCCAGGTCGTATTAGCATAATTTAGCAAGAAACGACATGATACCTATCAATAAGTGACTGAAAATAATTATGGCGAATTTGATCATTTCATTACCAATAAGTTCAAGTCAAGTTCGTGCGGATCTGTATGGGGAAGTCAGCAACCTAATCAAGTCACATATTTTTTTTTTCTGATGTTGAGTAGTAATCCTTTCATAAAACCTGAACTTCCTCATACATCCTGATAAGTTTGATTGGGAAATGTGTTGTGACGCATTGACAAGTACAAGTCCTTTTGAGTCTCATTCCAAAAGATTTTTGAGCATGACTTCCTCAAAAAATGACTGGAAATACCCGCCATTGCACAGAAAGCAAAAAGTTGACCTTCCATTGCTGACGTGAGGTAGTTGCCAGTTGTTTATTCCATCCATCCATCCATTATCCTGTTCGGACGAGCAGGAAGGATACAGAGTGAACAGGTTGTCAGTCCATCACAGGACAAACACAGAAAGAAAGAAAACCACACATCATCACATTCACATAGGGACAATTTAGGGTCACCAATTAACCTCATTTGAATGTTTTTGGACTTCTGGAATGAAAGTACCTGGAGGAAACCTACACACACACACACACACACACACACACACACACACACACACACACACACAGGGAAAACATGCAAACCCCATACAGAAAGGCCCTGGCCAGTATTCAAACCCAACTTTCTTGTTGGGAGGTGAGAGTGCCAACCTTTGCACTTTCTTTCGTAACGTATCTTGTAACCTTCAAAAGTCTAAAGAGCAGACATGCACTTGGCATATTCAAAACATTTTAAACCCTTAAAAAGCCGGTCTTCCACTTCAATGGCAGCCTTAATCTCGTGGACACCCGTAAGGTTGTACTGTGATATTTTGTCTTTTCTTGCACGAATATTCCAAGAAATTTTCTCTTAAACTTTTAAATAATTCTCAGTCTTCCTGTGTATTTGTTTCCTGAAGTTTTTACTTGGTAATTCCCCTGACAGGAAGTCAGGTTTATACAAATATCATTGTGTACATACCAGCACACACACACACACACACACACACACACTCTCTCTCTCTCTCTCTCTCACTCTCCACCTGTGAGCCTTGTTCTTCAGAAAGTCTCCAACTATGGATCTGGTTCTGTAGGTTTCTATCTGTTACAATTGAGTTTTTCCTTTCCACTGTTATTTATGCCTGCTCATGTAGAAATTTTGAATTGTTTTTTTTCTCTGTTAAAGTGCCTGTGTTGCAGCTGTGTTGCATTCGGTGCTATAGAAATAAAAACGAAATTAATTGAATTTCTGCAGATCCCAGCTTATGTTTTCCATCCTGATTATGAGCTACAGCCTTGTGATAGAAAATCCAAACAGTTCCAAAGCGCAGACGTAGCTGCCGATCAAATTTGTCCTCTTTATAATAACATCCTCAACAAAAACGTTTTATAAAAATTGTATCCATGCGAAACTTATTGAGACCGATCAATTCCTTTTTGAGACAGATGCACTTCACATTCCTCGCACATTGCTTATTCTCATACTTCTACAAATGGATCATCCTAACTCATAACTATCTTTACCACTACTCCAACCGAACATCCGATCTGATCAAATTAAATCAACTGGAAATGAATGAGCACAAAAATTTTAATTAACTGCCATTAATACTTTACTCAATCAACAATTTCTTTCCAGGTTAAGTTGCTTGGATTTTTACATTGTCTTCATATAAGAACAAACAAGTAGCTAATTTAACGAGCATGAGGAGTAGAAAGAACCCATGCACTTACACCTAATCCTCTTCATTCCTGATTGAACATCCTTCTCTTGTGCTTCCCGTGTGGGTTCCACTTAAGCTCCCTCGTGGACACGCGTCCATCTGGCCTCCATAGTGCGTCTTCAATCTAACCCGGCCCTCAGTGCTTTTTATCCTCCTCGATTGGTGGCCGGCCTGCTTGTTTCCAAAGCTCCTCATTACAGATTCTTCTTGGCCACCAAATCTGCAGAATGCTTCACAAGGTTCTTCTTGATGAACACCTCCAATTTTCGCTTCAGTCCCTTGGTCAGCCTCCAGATCTCATACCCATACAAGAGAATCGTTTTTAACAGGTACCTATTCTTCAGATTAAATGTAGAAAGTAAAGGTTTAAAAAAATAAAAAAAAATTGCATGAAAGATATATACTAACTAAGGTACAGACACTTGACAAATCCATGAGTACTAGTTTTGTGGCTTTAAGTTGAAATTGAATGGAATGATGGTGGTTTAGTCAGATGCTCCCAAATTCTGAATACCCTGTGCAAAAGTGTAGCCTTCCATATAAATCAGGTGTGAATGAATCATACAGAATATAAGAAAAAATGGAATATCATTGTGTAACACCTTTAATGTGAAGGCTCCGCTACATGAGATTGTGCACATATACAGAGTCTGATGACACCATGAAGGCTGAAGACGTAACAAAAACATGCAATTAGCACACCAAATCTTTAGCCCCATATCCAATAACCGAAATTCAGGAATTACGGTTTCCTTTATTGAGATTACGAAGGCAAAATGTTCCAGTGCAAACTGGTCCACGCATTTCACCTGACTATGTGATTCACAGTGGAAGCTTAAACCAGCAGGCTGGATGAATCATCCCTCAGTGGTGAAGCCAAACACAGATAAACACGAAATCAAAACCAGCCTCTGTCTCCCTTGTATCGACGAGTGATGAAATCAGATAGATAAGTCGCCACACACACACACACACACACACACACACTACACACACTACACACATTATCAATATTTAAACAGTAGTCGGGGTATCAGATCAGCTTTCATGTCTGAACAGCGGTCCTGCAGGTAGCATGTTATTCAGTAGCGTGTAGTCAGATTACTTTGCGTTCAAACTTAGTCAATGGTTACACATGAGGACCCTAGGCGAGCTCTGCGTCGCTTTTATTTTCTAATCGTATCACCTGGGCCTGTTTCCACACTGAATTCCGTTAACTTACCTGCTGAGAGTTGTTTTGTGCTTTTGAAATTCTATTTGCCCTCATTAAAATACTGATGTGAGGAAACAGCTGTTTTGGTATACTGGATGTAAAACAAACATTAAGATGGACTTGAAAGCTTTTCTCAATATTTCAAATTATTGCTCATAAACTGAGTATTGACTTAATTTGTAGCTACAGCTACAGACACATCCCAAAACCAACAGCCAGGGATGGAATGTGTTGCTTTAAGGTGGACATTACTATAGACAGTCACATGAGGTGTCTCTTGTAAATAGCTGAAGAAGGTGTTGTTTAATTTGGGTGAATTACTTCTCTGCATTGTTAATACACAACAACTCGCAATGGAAGTGTAGGAAGCCACAGCACGCTATCCAGGGAGCAGTTTGGGTTAAAGGACCAACAGAACCTGCCAGCATTGGACGTGAACATGCACATTTCCAATTCCAAATCTGCTTTTTTTAAGCTCTTGACCAGGTGTGGTGAACGTAACACCTGTGGGCCAAAACCAGCCTGCAGGAGACTCCAATCTGGCTTGCCAACCCACCAAGCGAGTTGGAACATTTTGAAAGAAAACATTGATTTTTAACACATTTCTTTAGAATAGCAGACAAAATACATCACTGAGACTCGAGCTGAGGTGTCGGTGACATTGCCATGAATGCTAACTACTTCAGTGCTAGCAGACTAGCATCAAAGCCACACTGTCAGGGTGAGTTTGTACATTTCTTTGTGTTTTGCACCAGAAGGGTTGATTGAAATGAGCTTCGTGCTTTGATTGTAGTTTTTCAGTAGTAGTTGTTTTTTTTTTTTGCGGAAAATATTGACATTTTCATCATGTATGCACAGTTCCACAACAATGAAAAGAAGTTTTAAATCTGAAGGTTTTTACAGCCTGATCGGCCAACTCAAGATTACTTAGCCTTTGTTAGAAAAAAAAAAAAAATTACATTGGTTATGTTGTGAGTCATTTTGACACATGCTGTATAAATCCATTTAAAACAATCAAAAAAAATCAGTTAAACCAATAGCAACTTCATTTTAGATTACATGAACATTTGGAAAATAGACATGCAATACATTTGTAATTCCAATGCTATATTTAATACCTATAGAAAGTTTTTCCCTTTCCAGAAACGGCTTTCTTTTTTAAAAACACATCAGGTTCTTAATCACCCGTATGCCTTTAAAGGAGGAGCCGCCCAGAGAGAAGGGTTGACAGGCAGAGGAAACACACACACTGGAGCAGAGCTGTGTGTGTTTGAAGTTTGGTGTTTGGTTTAGTTTCGATTTAATTTAATAACATATGGTGTTTGGAAGTTCCGTCTCCATACCTGTGTGGGTGGACCCGAGGTTGGCAAGCTCAACTGCCACAACACTTCTTATCCATCACAGCCTTCTCCAACCTATACAAGTCAATCTTTCAGGTTAGGTATCACCATCGCAGTTTCGACATCAAAGTCATGTTGTTTTGGTCGGCAAAAAATTAGCCAAAGACCCAACTACAAGCAGGAAGACCCAGGGGCAAAATTCAATAGAGGCAGTGAGAGTACAGAGCAAATCTGAAAACAGTCCTGAGGCAATAATTTCTCCCGTCTCCGAGTGGTTATTTTATTTACAGCCATTTCATAAATGCATCCAGCTGTGGAAACACAGGCTCCTGACAGCAGATCCCCAGTGATAATTTGGTTTATGATTTCTGTTTCTTTAGCATTTGGGTTTAGAATATGGTGTAATGTCACGGGCTTATCAGTTCATAGAGAACGATGGGAGAAAGATCCTTTCATGTAGTCTGCCACCATTTTAGAGACACTGTAAGAGACAACAGAGTGCTTCAGTCTTCAAAGTGCTTTTGCCACCATTTTTTACAGTGATACTAGGAACAATAAGGGTGTTGATATGTAAACAAGAACTGACTGCAGCCTGGGAAGCTGGAGCCTTGGGAGAAGATGGACCCAGTTAAGTTGGGATGATCCTCGAGGACAGGAGGCCACCGTGATTGGCCGGAGTGGTCAAGGGTCACAGGGAGGACCCGGATTGACGAAGACCACTTTTGGGATTTCAAGGATCTGTGTTCCCTTGTAATCTTTCTCTTTAGTGTTGGAAGAGCATGGCCATGGACCTGTGCAAAGCTGCATGTGGTGAGAATGTATTGTTAAATAAATATTTGTGTAAACTCTTAACTATCTCTGTTGCCCTTAGCCAGCCACATTTTTGAACATGCAGAATAGATAAAAAAAAAAAATAACATAACAATATGTTCAGGCTTCAAGTTCCTTTGAACACACTGTTGGAAAGGTCATTCTGGTCTGACCTGACACGCATCGTTTTAGATAAACCTGGCTTCTTCTCTCTTGGTGTGTGAGCAGTGGCATTTCTACAAGTAAGTACTTGGTGAGGGAAGATTTAACTAAAGGTCTAGTGACACCGCTAAATGACAAAGTAAAGTTTGTGCACATCTTCTTAGTCACAACATTCAGTCCCCACGTCACTCACTTTACCATCACTTACCCCCAGTTCCTCCACTGATGTAATAGTTTCAACCTCGTACTAAACTAAATAATCGACCTTATTCATTTTCTGTGAAGCAGTACCTAATACAGCACCAGCCAATGAGCGCTGAGCTTCTAAAAGACATGATTTGCTTGTCAATAGTGCTTCGGCCTGCAAGGCCCACGACGCATCACAATCACATGATCCGTACGAATGTAGCCACAGTCTGAGCATATGTACTTACACTTTACGGCATGCAATACACTGAGTGGTGAGAGAGGGGCGAGCCTCACTCAACAATAGAGAGAGAGAGAGAGAGAGAGAGAGAGAGAGAGAGAGAGAGAGAGAGAGAGAGAAGCCAGCTATGTTTAAAGGAACTTGAAGTCTAAATATGCCACATCACTAATCAAATAGTCACTTGGTCAGGTTTAGGGTTAGTAATCTCACTCAGTTTGGTTCAAGCTCAAACTGCAAGGGTTTCTGAACAAAACAATTTTATTTCAAGTTGTGCAACCAACAAAATTATAGCGGCAAAATGAAATACAAAAAAAAAATATAATAAACTAATGTAAAAAGTAACAAACAAATTAAATGGCAGGCAACTTTAAATACGTTCTTAATTTCAGTCCCATCCACATCAAAAGGCCGATAGACCTGGGTTCGGGAGCAAAGTTATTTTAAAAAATACAACTTAAAAAATATGCACATGGGAAATGACAAACAAGTTTAGCAAAGCAAAATATATAAATCTACAAGATCTTTCCTCTTCCTTTGACTTTCTTTTGTTTCCCTGTTCCCTGGTACTTTCATTTGAGTCTGGACTTGGGAGGCCTTTCTTTGTCGAATTTGAACCTTCTTTAGGTTTCCTACAATTGGTCCAAAACATAGTTGGTTTAATCGGTAACCCAGAATTGCTCATATGAGTGATTATGTGTCTTTGTCTGTGTGTCTTTGTCTCGTGGTTGCCTTGGGCTGGTGACCAACTGTAAGTTGAAATGGGCTCCATGGCCTTCCCATCCCCTGAACTGGATAAAGCAGTATGGAAAACAGATTGGCTGTGGTTTATTCGCATTGAAGAGGAATATTAATTCAAGTGTTTTTAGTTAATAACTGAATTCTATGTAAATGTGAGGGTTTCTCTGTTTGGCCGATGTCCTGTCCAATTTGTGACTTACATCTACACAGTGTCAGCTTGGGATCGCAGCCTACTGCAACCCTAACTTAGATAAGACTACATGGAAGATGGGTTGATGGATAATTCAAGTCAGTTATGCAAGCTTTAGCATCAATGGTACTCTGGTCCCCAGGAGAAAGCTTCCAGGACCTTTCTCATCTGCAATTTGAAAAGGAAATAACCCTCAGGAACTTTTTAATCTAGTCAGACCCAATTATCTATGGGTCAAGGCCAAGGTCAGAGTGAACTCTATCATCCCCAAGGTGCAATTTGTAGAACAGCCCAGCCATAAAACATGGATAAAAACAATCACGCAACACATACATTGACAAATCTATTTGCTATTCGTTGAGCAGACAAGTGGTAGTTGGACCAAAGAGATCCTGTCAGTTGTGTCTGCAAGTTTGTAGATTCCTTTACAAAAGTAAATGGCTGTGCTGAGTCTTGATTGGGTTCTGTACCATTGACCAGTGTGAGTATCTTGCCCATCTTATCATAAAATGCCTTCTTCAAATGTAGCAAATGGTTCAGTGATTGTTACCCTAAGCCTAACCAGCAGGGAGTGAGTGGGAGATTTAACAAAATCATTTCCAGTTGACCTGCCATTCTTTGATCTGTCATCTGCAGGAGTTATGTTTCTTCAGTCATCCAAGCCCTGGTAATTTGATTATCTCATAGTGGTTTTCATGAATCATTAGTCTGGTTCATTCAGTCCAGACTGTAACATGAGTCGCCCTTTCACAGAAATGTCGTCACGAGCCATGAAACACTCAGGGAGACCTCCGGGATTACATTGGCTTCTGAAAATTGATTTTGTCTTGTCCAGATTAAAAGCTATAAAAGGCGGCTTTAGAATAAATTAAGCATGCAGTAATCAATTTAAGGCACAGTAAACAATCGTATACTGGCAAAGCTTGACTTGTTTTATGGTTGTTGAGTGACAAATAATAACAGATTCTAAATTAGTGGAGGGTTCTGCAAGACTCAGGATAATTGGCTTGCCCAATATTTTTAAATGCGGATTGACCGAGATTGTTTTGCTACTTACAGAAGACAATTATTGGAAATTTGCTTGGTTTGTTTTTTTTTTCTCTGTTGGCCTCATTATTATTGGTGATTTGTTTCTGTCCACTTTATGAAATTTGGTGGCCAAAGGTCCACGGTCATAAATTCTTGTTAATATTTTATCGTAAGAATACATTTCACACAGATATGTTCACTTGCCCCGAACAAAAAAGGTCAAACTCGCTGTGATTACTTTCATTGTTACCACATTAAGATCTCAAGAGTTCCTTGTGATTTCTATTACCTAGTAATACATTTGTTAGACTTTTGGTGGTCAAAACCTAAACATAAATGTCATTTTAACCTTCTTCCATTAATCTCAAACTGCTTTATCCAGGTTAGGTTTTGCGGGGAGCTGGATCCTGCTGACTTCAGCCAATTAGCAAAGGTACACCCCCGACAGGTCACCATCCCACTGCTGAGATAACGTATATAAATGGATGCACTTAACCCACCAAGAGCCACAAATTCACCAAGCAAACGTGTCTTTAGTTTGAAGCTAAAGTGCTCATTAAACATTAAACATGACAGCCCGGAGAAAAGAAGACTGCATAGAAATCTCCCCTCAGCCAGCAGGTTGAAAACGGGATCCATCATGCTATAAGGCCCTGTGTCACTACGGTGACATGGAGATGACAGTGAAAAAAAACGGAGACCTGTGATATTTGTTGTATTTTTTTGTTTAGAAACCCCCCCACACACTACCCAAACATCCCTCTGAATGTGAAACAGTACTTTCTCATGTCATGTTCTGCACATGAATGCTGTCAGCCATGTTAGCAGCAACAAAGAATCACCACTCTTGTCTGTTCCGGGCCAAGAAGCCCGTCGCCCCCAGCATTGTTGATATCCTCTGTTGCTGCTTCCAGAACAGGAGTTTTTTTTTTTTTTTTTTTTACAGAAAAGGATTTTTAGTTCTGCATGTAATCCCCAACCTGGTGGGCCAGTGGATCACGCTTCATCAGACCTCTACTCTTTGACGACTCTGGCATGGATGACCATACTGGGAGACAAACCTCCCGTCAGCATCACTCCAGAGGTCGCTGAAAGAAGCGAGCCTATCAAGTCGATTTCATTTATTTAAGATTAAACAAATGGGCTATATAGTTTTCATCTTATAATTGCTGTACCATGAAAAATCCTATCTTGTTGTCTAATAAAAAGTTTCTAAAAAGTTTTTGCAATATATTTCCAAATGCAATACTGCTGGTTAATGAATTGCAGAAGGTAATTTCATTTGACAATTGTTTAAGCTCCACAGAGAGGCTGAAAGAACATGAAGATGCATTATGCCTTCACTGACTGCAAAAAAATAAAATTAACAATGCGATGAGATGCTGAGGCGTATTCTGCTGCTCACCTCATTTTGACTGCCTGCGTTCTGACATGGCATCCTAACTATGTTTATCAAAGGTAAAGACTGAAGGCAGCCTTTTGAGCTCATGCGATCTGTAAGACGGACTGAGACGCTTTGAGGTAAGAGTTCTTTATACATAAAACGTGTGTGTCATGTTTCCCGTGTTCTCTCCTGTAATTGTCAGAGCACACAATTAAAGTGCTTATGGCAGAAAGATAGGGCAAGCATCAGAAGAGGAGTAAGTTCATCTTTTAGAAGATCAGAAATGTCACAATGATAGGCATCAAAGAATATACTCAAATTCAACTTATTCCAGAGGAACTCAGTGGAGCAATTAGATGCATCTTTTTTTCCCCATACTTACAAATCCCTTGCAAAACCCTGCACTACAACAAAGCAGGTATAGGAAATCAACCAGAGGATAAATGTTGCAATCATCTTCCCATTTTTTAGAGGATTTTGTCTATACAGTAGTGTAGTGGCTAAACGCCATGCCTTACAGTAAGGTTGTATATCCTGAGTTTCAGTTTGCAGAGATTCAGGTGGTGTTTCGGTGGTGTTCGAAGTGAAAACGTAAAAAAAATGTTTGTTGCGTTTCGTGGGCGCGTTTACATGGCAACGGTGCACGGAGCCACTGAAAACACAACCTTTTGAAATTGATTTGGAATCTTTTGAAAATGCTTCGCCTCTGTGGAAGCGGAGGGAAATCCCAATGTTTCTAAAATACTGCTACTGAATATTCCAGAGTGCCATGACTCTCAAGTCCTTATTCTCCCGGGACTTGGCAGTGTTGGAGTTCAGGGTCACCCGTTATAACAATCCAACTCACTCTTCTATCCATATAGTCCCCATTGTTCAGGTTTACAGCGTATTGTTATTTGTGTGGTTTTGTTACAAGATCAATCAACAGCACCCACTAGAGGCTCTGCAAGAAAACTATATTGTTTCGGCCATTTTCGTGTAAACAGAAATTGTCTTCAAAATGTTTTCTGAAACAAAAATGAAAAAACTATGTGTTTTCACTAGAGACGTTGTGTAAAGAGAGCCAAAATTGTAAACGCCACAGAAGTATAGAGAAGGAAAGATTACTTGACAGGAAACCGTTGGGCTCCATCAGTGATCCAAACAGTCACAGCATCCGAACCAGGAGATACAAATGGACACCAGATTTGGTGTAACTAACCTGGATACTGGAGTTTGAAATGATTTAATGAGAATTCAATTTGACACATTGGATGGACAGAACCATTAAAACCAATTGGTTGAATACGTGAATTGCTGGCTGCATGGTATGATTGGATGTGTAAACTGAAACAAATGCACCTACGATTAAAAAAATTGATAATGGACTATTGGAAAAACAATGGTGCACAAAACACGCTGACCACTTGGTTTGCTCTCAATATGCTCAGATAACGTAAGAGCTTTTGTTCCAGTTGATATTTCTTTGGTCTTTCTCTATTTCTTACAGCCCTGACCATAGTGTGATAAATAAAACACCAAATATTTGTAAAAAAACAAAACAAAAAAAAAAACAACTCTTTTGTGGGCCTTAGTAGAAGAATATAGAATGTCCTGTTTGTGGCCTTAAAAGTCATACCTACTGATATAAGCTATATAGATCAATACAGACTGTTAATTCCACACCAAGTTGAAATTAGTCCCGACCGCACAGAGAATATTTTTAGATGACCTGCTCTCCTAGCCTTCAACTGGTACTCCTGTTTTGACTGGCCAGAGAGCAAATATAGTGTGAAGAATTGATTTTCAAATTATATTCTGTGTCTCATCGTGGGCTGCGCCGAGGTTCTGGCCTTGGCTGATATACACAGAGACACAGCAGCAAGAGCAGCAGGGCAGCAACACTGTGATAACAAATATTCCTTTTGATGCTATGAAATTAATTAAAAGCTGATTTCAAGAGGGATTTCTTGCAAATGTATGAAATCGCTAACTTAAGCAGAAGTAGACGAAGTAAGGCTCAAAGTGTGAAAGAAAAAGGGGGGGGGGGGAATCTTTACCCCTTT
>OMNM01034591.1:7260-19774 GCA_900302745.1 Parablennius parvicornis | reverse complement strand
TGGCGGTCACCCGTACCCAGGCAGGCCTCAGCGAGCCACCCCAGAGAAGCCACACCCCCAGACCAAGAAGCACCGGAAGGAGAGCACAGAGAGGACCACCCCTGGCCAAGAGGAACCCACGAGAGGAGGAGAAGGGACGCAGGGCCCCAGACACCGACCAAGTTGCCAGACCCTGAAACGGCAAGAGCAGAGCACCAGGGCCGCGCAGGCAGAGCTCCCCCTCCACCCCCAGCGACAGTGCCCGCTGTGCCCTTTTTCTCAATGCTGGCAAAATTGAAATAGCAGTAAAAATGGGGAAAGAGCATCTGATGGAGTTTTTTTAATCATAATGGATCCTTATAAAGTTCCCAGCATATATACAGCACCACAAAGCTGAAGATGGCTCCACCCTGGTCTTTTGTCCTGGAAGCTTTTATAGGTCAATTGAGATTATAGCTTTAAAGTTAAAACCTGCTCTATTGTGCTTCAGCTCATCATCTGAAGATAATAGAAGGCTGTCATTAGTTAGGTCTGAACTATATTTTAGAAAAATGGAAGAACATAACAAACAACAATAGAGGGCGGTAGTGATAGAAGTAGCAGCACCAGCTCAAAGCAACATCAGAAAGAAAGACAAAACATGTGATGTGGTAGTAGTTGCATTCCAGGGTGGAAATCACATAACTGTAGGAGGCTGGGTGCAGCAGATCTCAGGAATAACATCTGAAGTCTCAGACCTCACTTACACGAAAATCAATACGAGTGTATCCGCAAAACTTTCTTCAGTTTTGGGGGGTCCATATACATGACACCAGTGTGCAGATTCACTATATTTGCGTTTTTATATCAGCTCCCAAGGTGGAAAGATTCTTTGACAGTCGCCCCCCTGCAGGGACGGCCGGAGGCTATGGAGTGCTGTCAATGCACATGCTCAACTCTTCCTCCTCCCCTCGCATTAGAAATAGTTATGTGCCTGTAAACAAACACGACGGACCTGTAGTGGTATGACTCGCCATCTGTATTCTAATTTTTATAGTCGATATCAATATTTTAGTAGTTGAGACTCACCTCTGATAGCATCCGATTAATCATCAGTCCATACGATTGTCAGGTTTTGTTCACATTTGTAGCGTATTGTTCACTACAAACGTCTGTGTGGTTTCATTACAAAAACAAGCAACCGCACCTCCCATGGCCTGATATACTAACTACATCGTGGTCAGTGTGTCCGCTGCTGCAGTGTAAATGCAACACTTTTTTTCAACTGGTTAGGTGTTGTCAAGTGAAACGTTTTGATGTAAACGGGGCCTCAGTCCAGAAGAGCGCAGTGCTCGGATCAGCCAAGATACTTGCCGGAATCCTCAAACTCCCAGGCCTCTGCTAGAGGACCTGATGTGTATCAATGATATATTTGTCAAGTCAAGTCAACAGCACTTTGAAACAGCTGCGGCTGAAGCCAAAGTGCTCATTATAGACTAATAACAGTAATAACAAAAACGTAAGTGGTAAAACAATGAAATACAGTAAAACAAAAAATAAACTTGGCAACAAAAAAAGCAGGTGCAGAGTCTCAAACATGGTAAAAAGCAGGGAAGAAAAGTTGGTCTTAAGATTAGTTTTTAAAATCATCAATAATTTAAAATCAAGTGGCAGTGGTAGCTCATTCCACAATGGAGGGGTTGCAACAGAGATGAGCTTCCGTTTGGACCTCGGTACCTCCAGAAGGAGCTGATCAGCACCAAACAGGAGGGTAGGGGTGGAGCAGCTCAGAGAGGTAAGGTGGGGTGAGACCATGAAGAGACTTAAAGAGAAATAAAAAAAATCTTAAAATGATTTCTAAAATGCACAGGCAACCAGTAGAGAGTAGCCAGAGTGGGAGTTATGCATCCCCAAACATAAACTTTAAGATTCTATCCACTTGAGCAGAGACATAATAAAGAGTAGCCGCATTGGCTGCCACCACGCAGAAATTACGGCCGCCATCTTGGTCTGGTCATCAAGTCCATAGACAAACTGCAGCAGCGGAGTCCAAGACACCAGAGCACTATGTGGAGTAATTCTGAACAAATGGCCGGATTGTAGAAAGCAGGGCTAAGGGGATTACTTTTCAAGATGATACTTTTTAAGATGAAACATTATTGTTTGAATTTGGCAAGTATAAACCTATCGTTCTGTATTTCTGTCCACCAGTGAACTCGTAGCAGCTTCCATGAGCTAGACTTTGTTTACAGACTGTTCACCTGCTATTAGTCCAACTGAGACTTTATAAATCATATATCTTAGATTACAACTGACTCAAGAATGCTATGGTATAAATAAACCAAATATTGCTGGTATAACATGGACTGGTACATTTTACCAGGGTTACATAGGCTATATTATTCACATGTAATTCTTTCACCCTAACAGAAGTAAGATTAGTCTCATGTCTCCTCCCTCCACACTGACTGAGAAACACTGACAACATCTGACTGTAGAATAGATTGAAACAAGATTAGCTACTCACAGTTTCAGCAGCTTTGGTTTATTATCAACATAAATGCATCAAAATAGTTTTGTTGAAGGGTTAGGGTTAGGGTTAGAAAACAGCAAGGAAGAAGAAAATAAGCTTAATCTCCTTTTTAAATGTTTTTGTTTTGACTCTCTCAAACCTCCCGTTTTCATTTTGAAGGTTTCCCAAAGACAAAGATTTGAGGAAAAAGAGGGAGGTGGAAGGATTTACTGATTTACTGTGACCGAGTTCTCTGTGGTTCACAGAGAGCATTTTAAACTGGACGGTTTCGTCCTCCATCTTCATCTTCACTTCAAAGAGCAGGTGTATCATCAATAGGCTACTAGCATTGATGTATGTAAATATTCTATTGTTACCCACAGGGCAGGACGAAATACTTATCTCTATATTGTGTGTGTGTACGTGTGTGTCTGTGTGCTATGCTTATTCGTTTTAGCTGGAAAAGAGCAGGATCTCCAGAACCTCCAGAAAAGCTGCAGAGAGTTTAAGTGTCCCTCACTAGGAGCCAGAAGCTTCAAGCTTCAGCCTCATGATGTCGGTTTCTATTTCAAAACATCTTAATGGTCCTAGAATGCGGTGTCTACTCTTTACAATGTCTGGGTCAGAGGAGGTTGGCTAATGAAAGGCAAAGGAGGTAATGTATGTTCTAGACTGGTCACCAAAAGAAGGACGCTCATGATGATTCACTGGATTGCTATTGAGGTTTGTGTTTTTAAAGATAGGTTTATGACTTCTATTCTAATGTATATTAAAGATAAATATAAGTTGCTCACGTTGTGCAGGGGTGTGGTTCGGTTTGGGGTTATTAAAGTTTAAAAGAAAGTACCTACTACAAAATGTCAGTGATAATTGTGTGACTCAGGGTGGAGATGTCTAGTCATCTCAGGATAATAGAAAGCTGTCATTATTTACGTTTGACTTTTTTTTTTTGAGAATCTTAATTACAGTTTAGATTAGAAGTCTGAATGTCCTCATGTGACTGTAACAGACTTGAGTGAAGTGGAAGATACTGCTATCGGCATGAGCCTATGATATGAACTCTAAGATTGTTTTTTATTGTTGTTGGTGATTAGTGTGATGCCATTTTATTTTAGTTAGCAATGTAAAATGTATAATACATTGATGTTTTATATTTATTTTAGACATAAAAAATTAATAAAAAATTGAATACAATGAAAACCGAACATGCTCAAAAAGGAGTAGGAGGAAGCATAAGCTTCTAAAGTTTTATTCCCTTAGATGCTTTTTGACCTTTTTTTCTAACAGTCACATCCTCAAACTTAAAAAACACAAAACACAAAGAAGCAATTATGATAAGTCGATGAGTTTTCCAATTGTGTATAGTTATGACCTATATCATTCTTGATTTCCTCAATTTACGGCATTAATGCCAGTGATGTACTCTGCTCTGAAACCATACTGACAGCAATTTGTTTTTCTGAGAAACTGTTTAATCTACTTCAGAATATTATTTTATTATATATATTTTAATATATATTTTATTATTATTTAACAGGCCTGTAGCTTGTAAAGTGATATTGGTGCAGCAGCACAACATTCAGCCATTTTCTTTTTGTTTGTAAATGTAGTGCGTTGGAATGGCAAGTTACAGATAAAAGTGTGTCTTTTCACAATTTTCATGCCAAAAAGTATTTCAGTCAGTTGATGATTTCTCTTTACATTTATTTACAGCGTGAATAATTAATTTGTCTTCCCCTGCTTTGGTTTGTTCTAATGAGAATATCGTTACAGTCCTGAGATGGAGATGGATCTGGGATTTCTTCTGCAAAGGACAATGACGTCCACAATAACTTGTAATCATTCTATTTGATAGAACCTTTGTTTTTATACTGCTTTTGTCATTATTCATTAATACATGATGAAAAACCCTATAGTCTGTGATAACATATATTTTTTGTATTTCGTTTCTGCTTCCTTAGTTCTTCCTGATAAGTCTTCCTTCAAAGCATTAATAGTTTTGCCTATGATCAACCATCTGTATGTTGGTCTTTGATCTGGGTGGTTTCCTTTGAAGCTGTCATTGTAATCAGGTGCTCACTGATATCAATGAGGAGTAGTCCACTCAGAATATTTTTTTTCAGTTGGTGAATTTGTTGTTGATTAACGTGGAACAATGAGATGTTATTCTTCTTAGACTGGAGATGTTTGAAATCTTTCAATAAGTGTAAACACCCAAGTGGGAGCTGCTGAAATATATTCATATTATTGTCGATTGATTTGTGCTGTTGAGTAGTTAGAAGAGAATTTGTATTCACATATTTTGATCTCTTGTTATTCAACACAACTTGCATACTATGGTAATTCCACATTAGTTCTGTGCTCCATTTGAGCACTGCTGTAAAAGTGACTGTTTCTGAAGATTGGAGTTGCTGTGTAAGCTAAGGCAAATATGATCATGATGGCAAAGCAAAGGTCATTCAAGAAAAGCTGTAGGATCCAGAAGGCTGGACCGAAAAAAAACATAAAATTGGTTTCTGCCTTGAATCATCTGTCGAAAATTGTTCCAGGGTGGAAACACTTGTCTCTATATTTTTCGTTGAGCATATTGATTAAATCATTTTCATGAAAACCTCACCCACAAACATGTAATAGAAGGTGTGACATATGTCACTATACTCATCCATTTTTAATTGTAGAATATGATAGGAGTCGGCCAATCCTTGGACTGAAGTGCTCTGCAACAGTATAAAAGTACAGAGATTTTTGCCCAAACAGCAGTCACATCATTGAATGCAGGAAGTGGAGACATGGAGGGACACTTGTCTGCAGTCTGTGCATCGATCGTGATTCTGGGTGCAATTGGGCACTCCGACGCAGACTCACATCTGAAGCCATATCCTAAAGGTATGTTTGTTTTTACGTTCTATCATACGTCAACGAAGAGTAGAAATCACAATTGTTGGTTTCATCTTTGTATGTGTTGTATTCTCTTTGGTTTCAGAGACCAGGAGTGTGCCCTCAGTCTTACTGGCTAAATAACCGGATTTGTGTTCAAAATGTGAAACCCGCCTGCCAATTTGACCGTGACTGCCCCTGGAATCACAAATGTTGCCACAATCACTGTGGACCTGTATGCTTGACACCAGTCCTTGGTAAGATTTGAAGATAATGACCACCTTTTTCTGAAACACCTTAAATATTGTAGATTCTAGCCACTGTGTGAGTGAATACTTGAATGTAACTCAGTAGAGTGCTTTAAAAACTGTTGAATCAGTAGAAAAGTGCCAAATGAGTGAAATATATTTACCAAATGTGGCTTTGACTGTGATACTATATACTGTACACTCCTTTATATGCAGACTACACTGTTTGACTCTTCAGATAGAATGTTTAGTTAAACCTGCTTAGGTAATAAATTGTTGTGGAAGACAAGAGATTTTTGACCCAGACCGATTTTCCCTTCCTCTTCTTCTTCAGTCAAGCCTGGAGCGTGCCCCGACCGTCACTGGTATGGGAAAGTGAAGTGCTTCAGGATTCTTTCCAATGGATGCTCTCATGACTACAGTTGCACAGGACAACTGAAGTGTTGCAACACTGGCTGTGGACTCAGATGTGTAAATCCAAAACGTGAGATGTGAAAAAACTTGCCTTAACATACATAACTTTTTGTGAAACTTTGCACAGTCGTCAGATCTATAATGCATTGGTATTATATAGGGTTTTTCTGGGCACTCAAAGACACTTTACATTGCATTATTCATTCACTCCATACTCAATGGTGGTGAGCTACGTATGTAGCTACAGCTGCCCGGGGCAGACTGACGAAAGCAAGGCAGCCATACTTGCGCCATCGGCCCCTCCGACCACCACCAACCACTCACTCAGGCAGTTCGGGGTTCAGTGTCTTGCCAAATGACATGTAGAGATGGAGAGATGGAAATCGAACCTGCAACCTTCCGATTGGGAGACGACCACTCTACCAACCAAGCCATGCCGCCCCATCTAGCAAAAAATTTTAGAAATTGAGGGTAGTTACACATGTGACTTGCAAAATGGCACCACCTGCAAAATTGGAAAAAGAATCCCATTTCATGAGAGCTACAAAAATTGGCACACATAGGTTACAGGCCAAGATGAATATAAAACTCCATTCTGATGCCAACATTTCAACAGGAAGTCAGCTATTTGGAGGAAAATGGCAGATTTTGATGAATTTTTGCCCAAATTCGCAAATATTCTAGAACAAACTCGTTCCAGGGGCAAATTCCAATCTAGTTCGAGTTGGGCTATTTGATAGAAAAGGGGTTGAAAAGCAAAAGTTATCAAAATCTCTTGCAAAGATTTGAGGGTGTGGCCGTGACCATGCCACAAAGTTTCAGGTTTGCCATGAAACAGGAATTGCATTGTAAATGGACTGAGCGTGGTCAGATCAGCCCCAATTTTGACACATTGCATCAGAGTCCGGCACTGATCATAAACATGTGAAGATAACAACCATTGGCCATAGTGCCACCTGCTGGACACAGGAAGTGTGTGTAAAAACTATGGAATGTTTGAACGCGAACTAGTCTGAGGCGGTGATTTCAATTCATCTGAAAATTGGTGAGGTGATAGAAAAGAGATTGATGAGCAAAGATTATCAAAATCTCCTGCAACATTATGGGGGTGTGGCCACATCCACACCGAAGTGTAGTATAAACAGCTTGATCCCAATCAGATTGACCTCAAAGTTGACATATTGCGTCAGAGCCTGGCCCACATCACAACCATATGTTGAGTTTGTCGTAACACCATTTGAAGGCCTGACAATGGTCAAGAACACCATGAAAGAGGAAGTGCAACAAAGAGAGCCTGCACATGGTCAGATTGACCACAAACTTGCTACGCTGCATCAGAGTCCGGCCCTCATTACAGTCATACAACAATTATGACAATCAGCGATGGTGCCACCTCCTGGACACAGGAAGTGTAGTGTAAATAACCTGAACCTGCTCCATTCTGCCTCAAAGTTCACATTACATCACATTTCGGTCCTCATCACACCAATCTCAGTCATAGTTCCACTTAAAGGACAGGGACTTAAATGCTTTGCTCCAACTGAAACTTTCCACATTAAATGAGAGTTCACATCTGATCACATCCACAAAATGGTTACATAGTACCACCTGTTCATAACAGGAAGTGGGGAGACATGCACCAAACCTCGACATGTGACACATTCCGACGTGTGTGGGTGTGCGAGGAACCATTCAACACTGCTTGTAGCTTTAATTTCATAGGAAGTAGGTAGAGTAGGGTGTGGTAGACAAACGCAGCCTTGAACTCTGCTTTTAGTCCAAATAATCTGTATGACTCACTTTCATACCAGGAGTTTGCAAATGTGTAGTTAAAGCTTCTTTAGTAATATATTATGGAAGACAAAAACTGATGGTGCTCTTTAGGGAAATAAGTCAAAAGTTATATTTACTGTCCTTTCTCTTCAGCCAAGCCTGGAATTTGCCCTTCACCCAGAATCCCATCACATTGCCATGGATGGCAGCGTACATGCCACACTGACTATGACTGTCCCAGATATTACAAGTGCTGCAGGCAAGGATGTGCCTTTCAGTGCGTTGCACCAGGTGAGATGTGGTTGAAATAACATTTTCTGAAATACTCCATGTGTACTTTAGAGTTTTCTATAATTGAGACTGTTTTGTCTGTTGAATAATACTCATTTAATATCACCAAAAAGTAAGAATTTCACACAGCCCACCTGTAATTGCTTACCCAAACACAATAGGTAATATGCAAACTAAAACTGGCACACAGAAAGGACCATTAACATATTTCAATTAGTTTGACAAGTGTAATAAAATGGTCCCAAATCATACTCATGACATTTTCTGCTCAAGAAATGACAAGCCAAAGGTCATGCTATATAATTTCATAAATATCATGGAAATTTTTTTTAACAATCTTTTTGTACCTAGATGCTTATGTGCTTGTGGCCACATAATGAAATGAAACATGGAGCTACCGCTCATCAAAAACTATGTTCACCCAACAGAAAGTGACAGTGTACTGGTTGTTATTCTGAGCACTGATCTCAAACTGCCTGTCTTTAGTTTGTTTCTTTTTTTAAACTGCAAGTGTTGGTTTTCTTCTCATTTTTGTAGTCAAATGGGCTGGTTGATGTCTGTCAAAGAAGGTTGAAGAGGAAAAAGGTTGAGAAGAAAGGAAATTCAGCACGACCACTGGCAGTGAGCCCTGCTGAGTTCAACCACACAAATTCTACATCTTTGGGGGCAATTTCTGTGGGTCTTTAACGCTAAGCTACAAAAAAAAAAAAAAAAACAATTCAGTATACATTGGTTACAGGTTTAAGGAGAATTTGATCTTCATATGATAAAATGCTTGTTTCTTTTTTTGGAAATAATGGTTTGGTAACTAACTCAGCAAATAAAATGAATTATGGCATAACAAAGTGCTCTGTGTTTGTCATTCATCTTAACAATTTTGTCAATATAGTATATGAAGTGGTTGACCTGAATATCAGTTGAGTGATCAATTAAATCTTATGGTCTGGGTATGGCAGATCAAAGTAAGGTTAAAACTTGACAACACTGCTTGCTGCAAGTTAGTACAGCTTCAAATAAAACTAAAATGTTTGTCATTGTGGGTTGTCTGCATGGTGACTTTATGTCAGCCTTTTCTCTTAAACTACATTCACACTGCAGGTCTTGATGCTCAATTCAGAATTTGTTTGCTGGGATCTGATTTTTGTTTGACTATTCACATTACACTTTAAACGCAACTGTGTGAACGCGAATGAACCCAATGGTTTAGGCCCTAAAGCACAGGTGCAGATAACACTGTTTACAGAAGTGAATATGGATGGCTCACCCGTAGCACTGGTCAGCACTAGCGTTGCTAGATGTGACTCACCGTAAACCTATTACATGTGTGATAAAGAAGACGCTTTAAACACACAAATGCATGAAATAAACAAAGTTAAATGGTAACTTAGCTGTGACATCAGTCCCACATCAATGATGAAGCAGCTGCATGTAGGAAAATATCCAAATTGGTACGACATGCGATCCAGGCCTGGATCAGGTGTGAAAAAATGGGCTCTTTCCAACCCAGTCTAACAGCAGTTTGTCAAACAGTCACAAAATGCAATCTTGTGTTCTGTGGCCTGTTTTGTTCATCATCTTTATTTGCAGACATGGAAGTCCATAAAAACATTAACAAATACATAAAACTGGAGTTACAACAGTATAAAAATATCAGAGCAATCACAGACAAATAAGATATGACCCTGTTTATAAAAGACACCCATACCAGTCCTTTTTCTCACTTGATCCATCCTCTCGAGGTCCTCCAGGATCTTCTGCATAGATTTTCTAGGTCTGGTCCGTTCACTCCATACATCCACACACATTACAGGTAGAGCCTCCCATTATCTGCCATCTGAGATTGTTTCACGCTGTGATGCTTCTCACCCACAATCGCCGTCGTCAGGTTCCCAGCGTTCGTCCCGTCCTCCTGCGTGTGCGCTCCAGCGCCCGTGCTCGGCCGTCTATATTCCAATCGATCGCGCTGCAGCGTCCTCCGCCAGTGTCATTCTCCCTATTCCGTGCTGTGGACTGTGTTCCTAAGTCCCGCCTTTTTTGTGACTGCTGATTGGCTACCGGAGCCTCTGGCCGATTGGCTGTGCAGGGTGTCACTAACAGGGCTCGTGCAGCCCAGATGTAATCTATTTACTAATCATGACTGTGAGGTAGAAAGTGCTTAACAATAATAAAATCAAGAAAACAAAAGTCAATCATAACATACAGGAGCCCACACACCAATAAAAAAAAACACACCAATACAATGGATAAAGTCATGCAAAATAATAAAATACCATCACATGTCTAAAAACACAAGTAGCACTGCCACTTTACAATACGTATACATCAGATTTCTCATAAGAGCCTGAAAATTAGAAACTCCTGCTTGAGAGAACATTTCACTTGCACTTGCCCAGCAACGTTTTTTTTTTTTCCAGGATCCTCGTAGCTTCATTGTAAGCAACATTGAGCCACCTCAGGCTTGATTTTCTATATTTAATCCACAAGGGGGAGGTATATAAAGGAGTACAATAAGTGCTGAAGAGAGTAATTTTCACGACCGTGCTAATATGTTTGCTTGAGCATACAGCATACGGCATTGTCTATACAGATCATCATTATCACTCATTTTATCAGTGATGAGATGTTCCAGATATTTTGTTTTGCTACTGAGAGTGAATTCCTGTTCTGACAGGTAAAAATGAGGAAAGTTGAGATCCTTATCCTCCTTAGTTCTATATATCAGAACTGTGCTCTTTTTGGCATTATATTTAACATTAAATTTTAACCCATACTCAACAAATATTTAAAAGCTGCTGAAACTCTGCACTGCTGGGAGAAACAATGAATCAAATCTGGGAGAAAGAATGAACAAATCATCAGCATACATGAGATCTATTCAGTTTTTGAGAAAACTCATCCATGTACAGTTTAAAGGAATGGAGGGGAAAGCCCTAGAGTTGGTGACACTTTTGATGTTTACTGGGTTTAGTCATTTATGATGTAAAAATGGTGAAACACGTGTGTCTGGAGCACGTGAACAGTGTTATGAAGTGTCCCAGCCAGCGACAGCTTGTCCACAACAACAACAGTTGCTAAGGGGGTCAAAGCATAGTCAAGGGTCTATTCAAACTATGGATCTGGAATCTGGAATTCCATTATTTTTCCTGTTTTCAGTTTGGGAGTGTCTCCCTGCATCACCGAGGGTTTGAGCCAGCAGCACCCTGTCCCCCTGCTGGCTCCGCTACAGAACCACAAAGATCACCAACGTTTCTCACTTCATCCATAAAAAAGCCTGGATATTGTTTTGACTTTTTTTATTTAAAGAGATACAGAGCTTCCATGTAGGTAAACACCTGAGAAAAAAGGGTGCAAAATGTGTTGCACAAAAAATAGATTAAATTTCGTGACCATTTTGTGGCCATTTGACAAACTGCCATGAGACTAGGTTGCTCTTTCACACGGCCACAAAACAGGTCGCATATGAGTCACTTGTGAGCAAAAAACCTTAATAAGGTCGCATTTCCCTGCAGTGTGAAGGAGGCCTTATAGTGCATTCAACAGGTGCAAAAAAAAAAAAAAATCATACATTCAGGCACAGGTGAAGAACAAGAGGGCAATCAGACATAAGTCAGGAGGTCTGAGGCCACGTTTACACGTACTTAGGTATTTGAAAAAAACTGATATTTCTCTGTAATTGGGCCTTGCATTTACACATAAACGCAGCTTTGACTCACCATAAACGATGATTCCTGAAAACTCCAGGCCACAGTGAGGCTCTGGATAAACTCTGTGTCCCCTGTTGCATCCAAAAGGGGGGTAGGTGGACATTAACATCACAATTTGTGACTTTGTTTTTTGTTTATTTTTCAGGATTATGATTGGCTATCATGGCTTCATGCTTGTTACACTGTCCCCTATGCTCATAGTTGCTGTGAACCAGGTGTATATTCAGTCTGTGTCCATCCATCCATCCATCCATTTTCTACCGCTCATCCGGGGCCGGGTCGCGGAGGCAGCAGACTTAGCAGAGATGCCCAGACTTCCCTCGCCCCAGACACTTCCTCCAGCTCTTCTGGTGGGACCCCAAGGCGTTCCCAGGCTAGCCGAGAGACATAGTCCCTCCAGCGTGTCCTAGGTCTGCCCCGAGGCCTCCTGCCAGAGGGACATACCCGGAACACCTCCCTGGGGAGGCTTCCGGGAGGCATCCTAAACAGATGCCCGAGCCACCTCAGCTGGCTTTTCTCAATGTGGAGGAGCAGCGGCTCTCCCCCGAGCTCCTCCCTGGTGACTGAGCTCCTCACCCTATCTCTGAGGGTGCGCCCAGCCACCCTACGGAGGAAACTCATTTCAGCCGCTTGTATCCGGGATCTCGTTCTATGGTCATGACCCAGAGCTCATGACCATAGGTGAGGGTAGGAACGACTCAGCTCCTTCTTCACCACATCGGACCGATACAATGTCC
>OMNM01034588.1:17691-31749 GCA_900302745.1 Parablennius parvicornis | reverse complement strand
TGCTTTTATATATATTTTTTTTTTTTTCAGAACAGCATAATCTTTGAAATGTAAATTGTTTTAAATTATAGGAGACCGTTGGTGGGAGCAGATTTAAGCTCACTGAAGAATGCTGTGGATTATTTCTCGACGTAGCCTCTGTCAGTGTTTGGGAGAGGTTTTGTCTTCACGGCAAAACCAACTTAAACCCACAAAGTCCGCTGAGTGCCATATTCATTTAATGAATGAATCTTTGCAAAATCTTGAGCGTACCCTTTAAATTGTGATTTCAGACTGGAGCTGCGTACGATGGTGCGATGTTTCCTCTCCTCTGGTGTACTTTTTTTTTTTTTTTTTTCTAGCGGTCATTTGTAGCCGGGCGATAGTAACGGGACTGACATGAAGCTTAATGTTCATGCTTAATGGTTTCTACTGTCCACCGTTATCTGTGCAGCCGACATGTTAAAGAAAAGAAAACCCTTTACTACCTTCCAGCCGTGTGGTGCTAAGAAGCATTAATGTTTGTCTCGTGTTGGAAACCTCGCTCACTGTATTGCTTAAAGTACATGTTCCATCCTTTTTTTTTTTTTTCATACATTCAAAAATAACCCAGAATATTGAACACAACAGGATGATACCGTTTCCCTGTTTTTCTTTTCGATGTCTGTAATGTGCTGCAGCTAACCAGCTAGCCCCAGCTTTGTGTCTTGTAATACCACGTTTGGCCACAAGGTGGTGTAGTTAGTCACTTTAGTGTCTTCATGTCCTCAGTCTGGTAATGGGTCCATGAAGAAAATAATCATCAGATCAAACGCCCCCCTGGTGGTTGGTTGGGATATTGATCGTAGCTAATGTAATTACAGCTCATTTTACTCACACATTTTTTTTTTTTTAATTTTGTTTTGATAATATTTTCAGCCAGTTTACAACAAATATAAAGATTTACTGCCAAAATTCAGCATGTTTATTTTCCAACTCATGGCCACACCACAGGCTCATGTTACTGTTAAGAGGTCGTCCCTCATCACGACATTATCACGAGTTCAAGTTTGATTGAAGTTGGCACGTTCTCCCTGTTCCTCCCGTTCTCTTCTAAAGTTTAAAAACACATTGACGTGACATCTGAAATATAATGTTCAGTCGTGGTCATGAAATAGTAATTTGAGGTCACAAAAACAGGAAGGAAGCAAAGCGTCGTCCATCTTCCACCATTTTGTGAAACAAAACTCTCAAAGCCACACTGAGGACGTCCAGAGAGCGACAGTGACTCAACACTTCCACGCGGTGCCCAAGAGTGACACGACTGAAACCTCTCACACTGCACCTTTAAAGCGCTCTCACGCGTTTGTGGCCACTAGATATTATCAAGCCACCTTCTCAGGAGATGTCATACCAAGATTTGGATGTCTGTTCATGTGAGAGAGAAAAATGCCTCACGCCATTTTGTCCTTTTTAAAACGTCGAGGGTGTTAAAGTGTTTTTAATCTTGGTGGTCGCAGCAGATCGTTCACATACGCACCTGTAGCAGGTTTCTAAATGACGCGAGCTCCTGATCTTCACGACAGAATTTTACATTGAGAAATGGGGGATTGTTTTCTACAAGTTAAAAATGAATGTTTGTTTTTGTTCTTAAAGATGCTGCCTGTCTAGCAATCTCTACGACCGTGGACTGTTCTTAACGTTTGCATACACTTAAATATACACACACACACACACACATATATATACATTATATAGTTTGCTTCACGTATGCAAAGTGAAAAGTGTCCTCAGATGGTGCTTTGTACAGTAATAAGATATTGTTCATATATGTGGATCAAACAGACTTGTAATTTATCTTTAACTTAAGAAGAAAAAGACTTTCTCTTTTTTTTTTTTTTTTTTTTTTCCTTGAACCGAAAAAAAAAGAGGAATTGCATACACACACACACACACAGATGCGAGGCCGCCGGGTGTATTTGTGGCGACCTCTCTCCCACCTTTAACACAGTCCAGTGCACAAGCTGATGGCCCTGCCGTCTGTTCCGACACTACACCGCTCAGAAAAACACCCCGTAGCTGCCTCCCACTCAACTCAACTCTGGACACGTTGAGAGATGCCGCTCTTTGTATTTCCTTTGTTTTGTTTTGTTTTTTTAAATAGCATGATCCACTAGCAGGACTATATCTCTCATAGCTTGACTGATGCAATTTGATGTATGTTAACACTATCATTTTGTAAGAGTATTTTATTTTTGTGTGTAATTAGTTCTAATTAAACTTGCCTTTGTCTAACAATGTAAGGCCTTGTACACAGAAATGTATTGTCATTTTTTTCCCTCCCTTATTCACACGAAAAGAAGAAATGTCTGTTGTGCATATGAAACAAGGGACATTTGAATTCATCTGAAATGTTTCCAAATGTTAATATTATGGTGTGTTCACGAAGCTGGGATTTTTTTTTTTTTTTTTTACTGTTCTAACAAGACGGTGAATTCGGCTTCATATAATTTATAGCGGACATTGTTATCCTCACTCATATATGCCATATAGGAAATATTATTTCTGTGTTTAGCTTTAGCCGCTCAATTCGGCTCTTGATTAAATCAGAAGTGTCCGGTATCAGGCCTGTGGTCCAAAACTGTCCCACAACAGGCTCTAATCTGACCTGAAACCACCAAACAACTGGTCAACTGTTTTCTAATCAAATCAGCAGAATGTTTTAGGGAATGCCTGTTGTAGTCTTTTAAGTTCAACTTGGAATGCCAATCTGTGCCAGCATGATTCTAGATCGGGAAATGCTGTATGAATATGACCAATAACAGTATAATTGTGGAGTTATGCATTGACAATTTTGAAAATTACAGAACTAACTCATGTCGTTTTGCTGATAAATGAGTTCTTAACACTTAACACTGCACTACTTAATCAGAGGCTTGTTGGTTCCTCTCTGAGGATAAAAAGTACGGGAGTTGCAACAATCTGGTATTTGCATGCGAATAGAGCCTGTCTCCGACCCCCCCGTGGTGAATACTACACCGATACTCCTCTGGATGGAAATGACTGGCAGATGGCTCAAAGGGGAAAAACAGGAAATGGCCAGGGGGCTGTTGAGGAAAGAAAAGTGTCAAACACATCTTTTGTTGTTTCTATCAGCATTACAATACTGGTTATTATGTTATTACCCTTTGTCTGGTGTAATCACTGTAAATCGTTGCAGTTTGCACAGTGGCTTTGATTAGTTTCTCATCAGATAGCCTTCCTGGGGTCCTCCAAGTAGGACCGTGCATGTTATTAAGTGTCTCCTGATCAAACAGATCTTATCCCAGAAGAGTTGAATACCGATTCTGGAACGCCACAGCACATTTTCAGGCCTCGTTCATTGTGAAAAAGCAGCATTTTCTGCTTTTTCGTTTTACAATAGTTTTGCATTTACACAGCAATGTTTTGAAAACAATGTCCATTTACACGGGAACAGCAAAAATGCTGAAAATGAAGTAGTTTTCATGTGTGGCCAACAGTGGCTGCTGCTGTTTGTTGTTGTAATAAAACCATACGTGCTATAAACATTAACAATGGGAGTACACGAGCAAGTGACAAGTGACTCTAAACTATAAAAACTATCAAGTCCCAGGAGAACATGGACCGGGTGTCATGACACTCAGGAGGCCGCCATTGTTATTGTCCATCTTCATCTGCATAGCAGAAGTAGTTGCTGTTTCCATGGAGTCTGAGGATTTTCATGAAATTGTTGTCGGCCATTTCCACAGACTTGGAGGATTTTGAAAAAATTCAGTTTTCCCCCATTTTCTGTGGAGACTGAGTTGAAGCATTTTCATTAAGTTCCACCTTGGAAGCCGTTTTCAAAATAATTGCTTTTTCAGTGACTCAGGGTACCATTGTTGTGTAAATGGGCCTCCAAAACACGGCAAAAGTTTTCAGTGTTGAAACTTGAAAACGTGTTCATGGGGCCTCGGTGTCTCGATTGCCAAAACAAAGCTGGACCTCATGAATGTGTCACAATGGCCGATAACCACACCCGACATTTGATCGACCCCTCGGCCCGACTGCTGGCGGGTCATCTACAAGCTCTGCGGTAATCCGACAAAGATCTATTTGTTTGCAGCAAAGGTAGGCTGAAGCTTTCAGTTGGAACAGAATAGTACATTACTACAACCTTTGTTTGTTGCAGGGTCAAGCCTGCGACTCATTGAACTCATTAATTTGCGCCACTTTTCCTCTGATGTTTATTCAGACTTCAAACTCTCACTGATTTTTCTACATAAGCAATGAAAACTATTACGCGTCTTTGTATAATTTTGCCTGCTGTCATGTGAAATATAATCCTGTTTTATCCCGTTTCATCCCCCTTTTTGAAAATGTATCACCTTTATAAATTAGGCCAGCAGATAAAGAAGGCTTCTTGTTTTTTAGCTGTTTATATGTAAACTGTGTTCAGTTTATGTTTCTGTCTCTTTTACTCTGCATGACGTGAGCTGACAGTCTGACATCAACGTGTAAAACTTCATCCAGTTTGATTTGGACACAAACATTTCAAAATAGTTTACCTTATATATATTAGTTTATGCTTAAATAAAGTACATGAAATGGACTTAAACACTGCTACTTTCTATTTCTTTCAGGTAATATACCCACGACAGCAGAGTCATTGAAAAACTGAAATTGAGCATTTCTCTAATGTTTCAATTTCTCAAGTCAGTCGTCAGAAAAAACCATGTTCGGCTTGATTGGTTAAAAATTGAGGAGAGATTATCTGAGTTTATCATTGTTTAACACTCCGTCTAACAGGATAAGTCTGGTATAACAAGAAACAGCTATGAGTCACATCTGTACATAATATTACTTGTCTACAAAATGCAGGGTGTGACAGAAAAATGTTCCTTGGGTAAACTGAACAGGATTTTGGACTATTATGTGTTTAATGGTACTAATTTGCAGTCTAAGAATTAAAGCTAAACTTCCAAAAGTTGTTTTTGATTGCCTTTGTTATGGAGTTGGGCACCAAAAATGTATTTCTTTTGTACAAGAGAGCCAAGTTGTAATTAATGATTAGCTCCGCCAACAAAAGTTGAGCGACCAACATAGTTAGGTTAGCAACGAAGTTGGCCAAGAAGGTTATGTGTTCGTCTGCAGTGTATTTATCAATTTATTAGTTGGGTTGTATATATGTATTTGACCAGCTTTTCACAAAAACTACTCACCCGAATTGCATGAAATTTTCATGGATGATTTGTCATCATCCAAGGACCAATCAATTAGATTTTGGGATGTTAACGGCTAACTGTTTCAGAATACCAACTGCCCATTCTAGTTAAACATTGTGTCTTCTCATTTACACCTTAGAATGTTCAATTAACGAATAGCTGGATTTTTTTTTAATATATATTTGGAAATGACCTCAATTTGTCTGCGGGCCACCAGTTGCCTAACTTTGCTTTTTTAACCTACTTTGAATGTCTTTATTGGATTTTACGTACAATGACTGTATATAACCTTTATATAATACAAAATCCTCACTCTTTTTAGTTAATTTGTAACATAAAAATTAAGATTTTAAGTTAAAAATTAAGCAACAGGAACAAGTTTCGTCTCTTCTGTTTGGGTTTGCCTGGATGACGTCACTGACGGTAATACCTTTTCAGCAGTACAGTCGAACCGCACCACCAGTTTCTGTTTCGTACATATCCGTCCGCCAACATCCGCCCTGATGCTAAAGTACGCGGATAAAGATTAAAACTCTCTATGACAGAACAGGCATCTTGGTGTTGGATTACTTGTTACCATCAAATATATTTTTTGTGAATAGAAGTTAGTTTTATGCTTGTTTCATGTTGTGGAGTCGCCAAAGCGCAAACAGTTTGAGGCGGATGGATATTACAGAACGGGAGGGGGAGGAAGGGGGGGCTCTCTGACTATATAATCCGGGCCTCGTTTTCACTTTACCGGCATTTCAGCGTCAACTGCCGGTCGGAAGAATTTTTATAGGCGGTCAAACTTCGTTGTATTTATTTTATTTATACCGCCTGTTTACACCATGCCTGGATACTCCGACAGAGATCGCGGCCGCGATAGAGACAGAGATAGAGGGTGAGTATCTTCCTGGATATTTTTTTCTCTCCGTCGCGTGATCTGTTGAAATGGCCGACAACACCTAAAACCGAAAAAAACCCATCCTCTTTGAGTGGTAACTGTAACGAATTTTTGAAATATGGAATTGTATGCAGTTTAACATATTTGAGAACACAACAGATAGTTTAATGTTCAAGTAGTCGGTGTTGTTAGTGAACATGAGGCCCCGGCCGGCGGATGGAGCCTGTTGTCTGGATTGCGGCCTTGTCCGGCCTGTTAGCTTCAGGCCGGTTAGCTCTTCGCTACCGGAAACTATTTTCCGCCATGTAAGCTTCACATCCCGCGGTTTTATTCGGTTTTACGTGCCTTTGTGGTCCCTATTACCATCATGCCACAAGGTTTCCTGCGTGGTTTTCACCGTGATGCGGTGATGCTAACTCAGCTGCTAGTCGGCTTGTCGCCATGTGGCATCGTGATGCGGATACAAAATGCCGGCTGTATTTTCCATTGTTCCTCTGCTGGCTGGAAAGTATATGGCAGGTTTTTTATTTCACGACATGACGCGACGAAGACGTGCCCGGTTTGAGCTGACGTCCCAGTCGCCTGTCTTAACCCATAACTGTATTAAAATCTTTTTGTCCCTCCTTAGCTATGGCGGCGGCCCGCCTCGGTTTGGAGGAAACCGCGGCGGCGGTGGTGGAGGAAAGTTCGGTAATCCCGGTGACCGGCTCCGTAAGAAGCACTGGAACCTGGACGAGCTCCCCAAGTTTGAGAAGAACTTTTATCAGCAGCATCCCGACGTGACTCGCAGGAGTCCGGTATGTTGAAGTCGTTGCGTAACTCTCATGGACATGTGCCATGTCCTGCACGTGTTGCAGTTATGCAACTGTTGCCATCACTGATTTTTTTTTCTTTCTTTCATGTACTTTACAGCAAGAAGTTGAGCAATACAGAAGGGCCAAAACCATCACAGTGAAAGGGAGAGAATGCCCAAATCCGATTATGAAGTTTCACGAAGCCAGCTTCCCCTGTAAGTTTAAAAAAAAAAAAATTTTTTTTTTTAAATGGTTTGTCACACCCAGTGCATGGATAAGTGTTGTCAGTCTGAACTCATCGTTTACTTTCCCTTTAGCTTACGTGATGGATGTCATCAACAAACAAAACTGGACTGAACCGACCCCCATCCAGGCTCAGGGCTGGCCCATGGCTCTGAGTGGCCAAGATATGGTGGGAATTGCACAGACGGGCTCTGGCAAAACGCTTTCGGTGAGTTATGGCTGACATATGTCAAAAATGTTACATGTATAAAGTTCAGAACTGTTATTAATGGAAGTTTTGCTCCACAGTATCTTCTGCCTGCAATCGTACACATCAATCACCAGCCTTTCCTGGAGCGTGGTGATGGTCCAATTGTAAGTAGAAGTGATTTGACATTTTTATCACTGAATGATGGCTCCAGCAGTGTCAAAGCTATCAGATATGAATCATGGTGGACGGATCAGTGCCTGTATTCCATGTATCTAACATCTGTCATTCTCTTCCTGGCAGTGTCTCGTGCTCGCCCCGACTCGTGAGCTGGCTCAGCAGGTGCAGCAGGTGGCTGCTGAATATGGTCGAGCTTCTCGTCTGAAGTCCACTTGCATCTATGGAGGCGCACCGAAGGGACCACAGATTCGCGACCTGGAGAGAGGTACTACAATGCTCCGATTTGATCCTTTTTTCCCCTATTTTCTTAATCCGAAGAAATGTGAGGATTTGATCACTGATGTTCTGCTTTGATTCAGGTGTGGAGATCTGCATTGCCACCCCAGGCAGACTGATTGATTTCCTCGAGTCGGGAAAGACCAACCTTCGCCGTTGCACCTACCTCGTGCTGGATGAGGCCGACAGGATGCTGGACATGGGGTTTGAGCCCCAAATCAGGAAGATTGTTGACCAGATCAGAGTACGTTTTATTATATAGTTTTAATAACAATAGCGAGACGCAATGTCTAGAATTAACACTTGCGTTTATGTGTATTTTTTCCATAGCCTGACCGTCAAACGCTGATGTGGAGTGCCACTTGGCCTAAGGAGGTTCGCCAGCTGGCAGAGGATTTCCTGAAGGAGTATGTACAGATCAATATTGGAGCTCTGCAGCTGAGTGCCAATCACAACATCCTGCAGATCGTGGATGTTTGCAATGATGGGGAGAAGGAAAACAAGTGAGTACATGGAAATAATTATCACTTAAGTTCAGGTGAACATATTGAACTTTTACAGAAGCTAAGCTCTGGTGTAATCGGGCGATATCTTGCAGGCTCATTCGTCTGCTCGAGGAGATCATGAGTGAGAAGGAGAACAAGACCATCATCTTTGTAGAGACAAAGAGGCGGTGTGATGACCTGACACGGAGGATGAGGAGGGATGGGTGAGTATTCTGAGCAAGACCTCTTCATTGGACTAATTTTATGGCTTTAATTGTCTGTGAATTAATTGACACTATCTTTCAATAGATGGCCAGCTATGGGCATCCATGGAGATAAAAGCCAGCAAGAGAGAGATTGGGTTCTTAATGGTAAGACTGGATCTCTTATGAGCTTCATCACATGACAGACCTGTTCAGAATTAAAATTAAAAAACATTTTTTCCCTCCGCAGAATTCAAATATGGAAAAGCTCCGATTCTTATTGCTACAGATGTTGCCTCCCGAGGTCTAGGTCAGTATCCCCCCTGAACTTTGTTCCTACTTAAATATATTTCAAAAGAAAGTGTATTTGCTTTCTTTAACTCTTCTGCTTCTTTCTGAGTTTCTCCCCTTGACCTGAAGGAGCAGTCTGTGTGGCAGGGCCTTGGCATGACAAGCCCAGGTATCCAGAGGGGGAAGGAGGATTCTTGGAGGTGTCCAGACTGGCGAGGCACGGGTCTCCCAGTCGTGCAGATGTACAGAGGTGACCAGGCCCAAAGTGCAGCATAACGCGCTGGCCTGCCTAAAAAGAGAACCAAAACGGGAGCACAACTTGAGGGCTGGCTACAGTTCCTGCCCCATATGCTCGCCTGTTCTGTGACAATGGTTTGGACTGCTTCACACCCAGGCGCCAAGTGTCCCCTGCCCAGCTACACTGTCTCCTATTGTCTTGCATGTATGTTTGGGCGGCGCCTTGCAAGTCATTTGAGTCACTGTTGCAAAGACTTTTAGTAAAGCATGGGTGGCGTTTTTTAAGTTTTGCAGTTACCTAAACTTCAGTCTGAAGAGCAGTCCGTCAGATCGATCTTACCTTCACCTCTGTAGAGACATGGCTACTGGCGCGTTTGGTGACAGTGGGACATGCTAGTTGGACACACTGGGACAAAAATCCAAGCCTACACTCCTCCCTCGCCTGCGTTTCAAAGTCATGTCGAGACCTGCCAACGAGAGACGCTATCAAGTGAACACTGGGTCTGGAAAATACTGAGAAGGGGTGCACTGTAGAGAAACTCTTAGGAGCTCAGAGCAACAATTTCTTGGAAAAAGACGCAAGTGGGAGCTTAATAGCCAGCAGCTCACGAGCGTACAAGACAAGGGGATGTTGAGTCAGTGTTGGTTGGAGCCTAGACATCTTGTATGTGGGGTATGTGCTGCAATGGGAATGGACGAGTCAATGCATACTCCAGGAATGGTAAGACTGCACATCCAATTGTTGAGGGTGGTTTGGTAGTGGGGTTTTTTTTTTTTTGCAGGGGAGGGTTTTTATTTTATTTTATTTTTTTTACTGGATGAGTTGGAGTGTGCATCGTGTCTTCCCACCGTAGTCTCCCCATGGATTTACCGTTAGTCTCTTGCAGCCTTGTGGGTTTAACCAGCCCTCCTCCCGCCTCATCACTGTACTAACTTGCTCCTTTTTTGTTTTTGATCTGGTTGCTGCCGTGGCGCTGGCGCACATCCTCGTGTGCTTTCTTTTCTTTATGCCACACTGCAACGTAATCTTACAGATGTTGAAGACGTGAAATTTGTCATCAACTTTGACTACCCCAACAACTCTGAGGACTATATCCACCGCATTGGCCGAACAGCTCGTAGCCAAAAGACAGGCACGGCTTATACCTTCTTCACCCCCGGCAACATGAGACAAGCCAGCGACCTCGTCTCTGTGCTGCGCGAGGCCAACCAGGCCATCAACCCCAAGCTCCTCCAGATGGCTGAAGACAGAGGAGGTAAATCCAATTGGTGAGATACAGAAACTGCGCAGTGAACTGACTGCAGCCCCTTTCTCTCTGCCGCTCTCTTTCTTGACAACTGGATGGGATCACCATATTAAGTTTTTCTCACACAACTTTTTAAGATTCGAGAGCGTCTCTGCTGCCGTTCTAAGTGTGTTTTTTTTTTTTCTTCTTCTTCTGCAGGTCGTTCAAGGGGAGGCAGAGGTGGTGATTTCAGAGACCGGGATAGGTATTCTGGAAGGCGCGATTTTGGCAGTTTCAGGGACAGGGGTAACGGCAGAGGCTTTGACAATGGACCAAACAAGGCGTTTGGCACAAATTCGCAGAATGGAGGTTACGGAGGTGGCGGCGGCAGTAACGGCTTCAGCGGAGGAAGCTACAACGGCAATGGACAGTCAAACTTTGGGGGCAACCAAGCGGGATCCTTTCCTGGCCAGAACTTCCAGGCCCAACAGTTTCTCGCCGGTAAGGCTGCCGGTGCACAGAATGGCACAGGTCACCCCCCTTTCCAGTTCCCCCAAGCACAGGCTCCACAGCAGCACCCTCCTCCGCTGGTGCCGTACACGATGCCCCCCCAGTTCACTCAGTAGACACACCTGACACTTGAAAAGAAGTAATTTATTGCTTTTTTTTTGGTATTTTTAAGTTCTGTACTTAATCAGTTATTTTTGTTTGCATTTACACAACAGGGTTGCAACAACTTGAACCTCTATTCAGCCTTTTAAGATCTGCAGTGCAGCAATAGTGCCGTTGCACACTTGTTTTCCTATTACTATTTAATTTGTTACATTCCTCAGTAATGTTAAGTTTTGTACTAGGGTAATTACAAATGTATTGTTTTTCATGTGTACCATTGAAAGTGATGTTAAGCTCCTACCTTGGAAGTGCACTGCATGATCTTTCAAATAAAAACCCCTGAAAATGAGTTATTTGAGTTTGGATTTCTTTACTGTCCAGCAGGTGGCGTCATTCACACGAGTTGCACTGAATCTCTTTAAAGACAAAACGATGTGGAGGTGGTTGTGTTACAACGTTGATGTGGGCTTTTTGATGCCACATTTTAAATCCCTCATTTCCTCTGTGTCTGGATTAGGTCATTACCTGTCCTTACATCTTTATTGTAATCCATATAAACATCTTTATGACCTGATCAACCACTAAAGTTCCTCAAATAACCCTGAAACTACTTTTTTTTTTTTGGAAATGTTTCAGAAATCAATGTAGACCCGCTGACAAAATTGAAAAGGCCGTTCTTAACCAGGTGGTTATCTTTATTTCTATTTAGCAGTGATTCACTAAAACATCGTGGGAGGAGAATGAAACCTTGGAAGAACCCAGCCCTCAAGTGGACACTAAAGTACTTGTTAAACATCAGCCTGATGCTTTTTGCAACTTCCAATCTGTCTAGTAAGAAAGGAGTCATTCCTTCTAGTCTGTCCTGATGCTTTTGGAAACTTAACTGGGTGGAAAACAAACTCCGGTAAATTCATGATGATGCACAAACTGTGTACCACAAGATGCTTTAGAAGATAATCTACGTTATTGGCCAGTCCATGAGTGGGAGGAACTGGAGTTGTAAATACTATTTGTACTTCTCATACCATTGTTTTGCTGCCAAACTAATGTGTACTTGCAATACCAATTTGTGCCACTAGATGGATCAGCATGTCACACTTGTTGGTCAGCAAACCAACAAGAGGAACAGCAGATGTTTGGAGCTACAAATCTATAGTCACTCTTTATCCTCATGAGAAAGTGGTAAATTTGCTTTTTATATATATATATATATATATATGAGCCATCTTCAGATTATTGAGAAACCTGATTACTGGTGTTTTCATGTGTATCAGGAGTCCTGAAGTGGGGACAATATGCAGGACGGTGACCCCCGTGTGACCCTGCTCCTCTGGTTCAATGGTCAACGTGCCTGCTGATATTAGTCCTTCGCCCCACGTGTCTCAGCAGAACCGCTGCCCCGCCCAGCTCACGTATAGAATCTGAAGCTCGACGCAGGTCGAGGCCTCCAGTGATTCCCCATTGAAGCCTTTCTGGGTGCGGCTGCTTTAAATTGCTTTCTACATATTTACAGAGTCAAGGCCTGTGAAGTATGCGAGGAACGCATTCCGTGTAAATACTTCCAAGAGTTTTTATGAGTCAGATTTTTTTTTTTTGTGTGTGTCTTGATAGGCGACAGCCGCGCCCTGTCGCTGACAGCACCTTTGGCTTGAAAAAAAAAAACAAAGAACATGTCAAGCTTGTTTAAGCTTTACATTAGTGAAGCAGAGTGGCTCAGATTCTGACTGACACCCTTATCTAGGAAAGATTTGCTCAGTTTTTACAAGATATAAATACTAAATTTGAGAACAAAATGACTTCAAACTAGTGAAAAGATCTGTTAATGCAGCAAGTCGATTTTACTTGGTGAAGAAATCTTGAAATATGATTAAAAAACTAGATTTAATATCATAATGTAAATTCAAGGACTAAAACATGGTAAATGATCTATCGTGTCTAAAAATCTTGGCAAGTGCCACATCTTTTGCAGGGCACAAGTATATATAGATCTCAACTTAAGAGAACTCAATCTCATGTTTTCATTCAATAGTCCAATGAGAGAACGTATCAGGTTCAAGCTGTGTTAAAAGGACTTTTCTGCTTTCATAACTTGTGCACCACGAGTTGCTTCTGCAGACACAAACAGTGGAGTGACTTTGACTTCTCACAGTTTTCCCTGCAGAAAATCCCATCTAATTAGTAACTTCGCTGCTTCAGTCGACGCACGACATAAATATTGCAATGCTCTGTGCACGAATGAACCTCTGGCAGGTCGATCTTCGCTTGAAGTGCGTTTAGAGAACAATAGTTACTGAGCCCATAGAGTAATTTCTACAACAGTAATCTGTTTATAATGCGGCGCTGCCTGAGGGCCTGAAGAGATTTTTATGCAGATTTGAGTTTCTGACCTCGTTCTGTATCTATAGAAATCACAACTCTCTGACATTTTATTTGATTTTATATCAAATAAGCAATAAAACATTATTTTTTTTGTTCATCTTTCAGCTGTGACACAAATTCCTTGCCCACAAACCACAATTGTACATACTTTTTTATACCCAACTATCATATTGACCTGCTCCCATTGCATCTAATAAATAAATGTAAAATTAATTTTGCCCAATAAACAAATCAATTCAAAGAGATTTCTATTTGCATTCATATTTTTCTTTTGTCACTTTTCTGAGAATTTTTTTTTTTTTTCAAGTTCCCAAAAAATTATGCAAATGTCGCTGTAAAGCAAAAGCAGGAAGCAACAAGACAAGCTAATGCTTGCATGAAGGCTGCAGCGGGAACTCCCTTCAGGTTTGTGATAACGAACGAACCCTTTTCATATCACGGTTTTATCACTGGCTACTTGGTAGAAATTTTCCTCTATTTAAACGCGGCTTCGACCGTTCTCAGTGGGATTTCACTTCTTTTTCTTGTCTTTCACTCCCTCCTCCCTCTGCCCTGCAGGTACGTGGGTGCTGGTTTGAGGAGTAACTGCTCTCTGGGTGTGAGTCCAACACACCCACTGCAAGCATGAGACGGAGCAGCATGCAGAACCCATTCCCTCCCAGCGAGGTGTGAAGAAGTCACATTGTTCCACTTTACCAAGCTCTTACGCTGCATACTTACCTCAAACACACACACACACACACACACACACACACACACACACACACACACACACACACCCACGGTACTAAAAGGCTGAATCTCCCTGGTTTGGTGATGATGAAATGTTTTTTTTTTCCTTCACTTTATATCTGTTTTTATCATTTTTATGTCTTC
>OMNM01034588.1:0-14137 GCA_900302745.1 Parablennius parvicornis | reverse complement strand
TCACGACACTGGTTATCGGAACAGAGCTGTGGAGGACTTTCTGTAATTTTATTTTGTGTTTCTGTGCAGGACTCAGGCCAAAGATCTGTCTTTGGTGATCGCTCGTATGCAGAAAAACGCAGATCAAGTGGAGAAGAACATCCTGCAAACAGAGCAGCTGCTGAGCGCGGTGAGAAGTGCACCTGTGGCAAATGTTGGAGGCTTTTAAGCACAAAAACGTTTTTTCTTTACAACATAAACCCTCAATAATAGACTTTACATTCCTTAAATGAGACGCAATATGCAATCTCTTTAGCAGTAACGGTCAGGGTGTTCATTTTTTAAAGAAATATGCATCACGTGCTGCGTCTCACTTCAGGACACCGAGAGATCTGGAAAGAGGCAGCCGCTGCTCCATCAGAAGGAGAATGCAGCCATCCTGGCGCAGGCCGAGCGGCTGCTCAAGGAGCTCTTCATGGACGTGGACAGAGCCAAGAAGCTCCAGCACCCGCAGACCAGAGAGATCGAGCGAGAGTAAGTTTGTTACAAATGAAAACACAAACACACCGAACGGACACGCTTGAAACTTGAAACATAACATGCCATCGAGAACATGCTGGTCATTATCGCATTCCCTCTCACTGAACTCCGCCCGGTTTCTCATGAAGTAGAACTTGTTTTATTTTCCCCGTTTGCAGTGTGAAGAATCTGCACGAGCGCTGGGCGAAGGACTGCAGTACCTACAGGGAGCTGTACGCCAAACAGCAGGACTTTGACCTGAAAACAAAGATCGGCTGGGGCCCCCTGTTGGATGAAAAACTGGTCAGTTGACCCACATGAGTTCAACAAGCTTAGCCTCATTATGTGGCTGTGGAGTGTAAACCAGCTTCAGAGCTACATATTGACCCGTTTCCTGCTGCGTGGTGTTTTGCAGAAGCAGCTAAAGACGGCCGAGTACGGCCCCTCGCTGTCTGACGTGGAGAAACAGATCGCCGCTCATAACATCCTGCACCAGGAGATCGAGGAGTACAACAAGCAGCTGCAGCCCAGCACCGCCGGCTCCCAGGTCACTGCACAAAACATCCCATTTCACGCACACTGCGTGCGCCACCGCCACACACAGGATGCACCCCTAACCCGCATCTTCGTCCTCCCCGATTTCAGGAGCAGTATGACGCCCTCAGGAAGAAATACGACGACCTCATTGTAAGTTGTTTCTCCACCTGTTGACTCCCAATATTTGTGACATGTCGTTTGATGGAGTTACATTCGGGAGGATCGGCCTTCTCCGAGGCTGCACCGTGACCGAACAGTTCAACTAAAAATCAGAGGTTTTCAGATATTAGCTGTGCCTAATTATTAAAAAAAAAAAAAAAAAAAAAAACCAGCCTGAAAAAACCTCTTCTGTCTCAAAAGAATCAACCAACCAACTATTCAGTAGATCAACCGACTGACTAACTATTGAGCTTACAAGACCGACCAACCAATCAATCATCCAATTAGCGGTTCACTCGACCAATGCACCAACCGACCAACCATCTAGTGAAGTGACAAACCAACCAAGCAAACAACCAACCAATAAGCAGGTCGACCGACAAACCAACTAACAAACTGACTGACAGACAGACCAATGGACCGACAAACCAACCAATCAACCAACCGACAAACCAACCAACCAATTACTAGATCAGCCGAACAACCAACCAAATAGCAAACTGACAGAACGACCGACAGACCAACCAACCAACCAGCCAATTAAACTAGTGAATAATGTAGATCTAATTAAAGCAGAAGTAAAAATAATCCGTGAAGAAGCCTAGAAACCCAAAGGTTTTTTGTTGAACTTTCTAACCTTTTCATATGAGAGGCCACCAACTGGCGTACATATTGTATGAGGAGAAGGAGCACCTTCAACCTTTGATAAATTGTCTTAGCTTTAATGAGAGTGCTCATTCTGGTGTGTGATACAGTGTATCTTGTGTATCTTGTGTATTGTGCAGGACAGCTCTCAGCGCAGGAGAAACCATCTGGCCTCTCTGTACGAGTACATGCAGAGCTGCAGCAAGGAGCTGGTCTACCTGTCGGGCCAGCAGGAGAGGATCCTTCAGAGGGACTGGAGTGATCGCATGGTCGACCCCCCAGGAGTGCGCATGGAGTACGAGGTGAGGAGCCACATGTTCCGATGAATCACGGGAGTGAGACGCTCGAGGGAGAGAAGCATCCACATGTTCTACAAGCTTGATTTGTGTTTGTCTTCAGAAATTTAAAACTAGTGGACTCATCGCTCATGAAAAAGAAGTCAACAAGCTGGATGACGAAGGGAAACAACTCATGCAAACAAAACACCCCGGCACCCCGACGATAAAGGTAGCGAAGGAGCTAGTATTCATTATTGTAGCATCCATTCATGTCAGAAGCTGATTTTATCAGAGCTGAACTTCCTTTTTTTTCAGGCACACAGAGACATAGTTCAAGCCGAGTGGCAGGAGTTCCTCAACCTGTGTCTGGCGCAGGACGTTCACCTGGACAACATCGACACTTACAAGAAGGTAAACCTTGTGGCAGTCCGTCACATCCCGCTGCCCAAATCACCAGTACTTCATTAAAAACCAGTGTGTGTCCGCCGCAGTTCCAGCTGGATGCAGAACAGCTGTCAGAGTCGATGGAGAGACTTCGGTCCACCATGGATCCAAAAGCTCTGACCAACAGGAGCAACCCCGAGGTCCTGATGGCACTGGAGGTACAACGCTGCTAAGTCAAGAAATGTCTTCTGTTTCACACGTACAGTAAACTTGAACTGAAATCCCCCGCTTGAATGTGTTAAAGAGATGATTTAGAGCTGGAAAAATGAACAAACACAAGCTAGAAGATATGACAGCTCACGTGTGTACTCAGAGGAGAAAAACCAACAGACACTACCCAGTCTGAAGAAACATCCGCTCAATTATTATGGGAACAGTACTGGAGTTTTCTCTCCAGTGTCTAATGTCAATATACAAAGGGATAAAGGTTGGAACTGAAAACAAACTTATATTTGTGATATTTTAAGAAGGAAAAAAATTGACACAAAAACATAGGTGAAAAAGATTTTGCGAAATAGGGTGGGTCTGTTTAGTTTGATGAGTTTTAGTTAGAATATGTAAGTTGTTCAGCAGCTTGTGTGTTTATTCTACAGTATTTGCTTGGATATTTTTTTTTTGCAATAGTCGTCTCCAAAAAGCAAGTTTACTGGGAGAAACAGAGTGACTGTCTTTACACAAGCCTCTTCTTTGTGTGTGTATTTCTTTGCATATTCTTCCAGAAAGTGAAAGTCAAATTCTTTGATCATTCCGTTTTTGACAGGGATCTCATATGTACTTTATTTTCTGTAATCAGCGAGCCATCAGACAATTCAAAAGCGTCACTTTGCAGATTTCACGAGCTTTCGGCGAAAGTTGGAGGTCGTTGTTCTTTTTTAAGCCTCACTGTTTGTTCTGGACTCCTCCAGGGAGACGAGCCGGCCGTGAAGAGGAACGAGCAGCGGCTGGCGGCCCTCCGTGACCTCAGCACCAAGATCGTGCCACTGAAATCCCGCAGAGTCAAACCCACCAAGCTCACTCCGGTGGTGGCGCTCTGCGACTGGACAGACGACGATGTAGGATTCCAACGTCTTCGCTAAGTCACGACAGCGCGTGCTTTGTTAGCCGCCGTGTTAACCTTCCCCCCTCCTCCGTCTGTCCGGTTCAGGACATACTGCAACGCGGTGAGACGCTGAACCTCAAATCGAACTCCAAGAATCTGAACTGGGAGCTGCAGAGCCGGAGTGGGGAGACCAAGACCCTCCCTGGGGCATGTTTCATGATCCCACCGCCGGACGCTGAGGCCCTGGAGAAGGTCAAGAGGTAAATGGTGAAACATCTTGGCAGGTTTTTTTTTTTTTTTCTTTTCCTCAAAAAGCAGTGACTTCGATGTAATTTAACTGTTTGTGTATTTCCAGTCTGGAAAAAGAGCTGACAGATTTAAAAAGAAGCAGAACCACGCTGATGACCTCCCTGAAGAGCCCCTCAGTGGAGGTGGTCCGTCCTCAGAGGGCAGGTAACAAAACTTTTCCTCATTTTTTAAAATATTTTTCTTTGACGGTTTGATACTTGACCCCGTAGCGGATCAGACACCCGACATCAGTTTGCTCTCATGTTAGCTTTATTCACACACGCGGCTCGGTTTAAGTGAAAAGCAATGCGGTCATTTACACGTGTAGACGTAGCCCGAGTGAAAATATCAACAATGGTGTCAGTCGTCTGTGAATCACAGAGGCAAACAAACAAGCACATGTTGATATAAAGAGTTGAATTCATTCCTTTATTTATCTGTTTTGATGCGATTGATTCACAGTATGTCTGGTTTTATTTTCTACAGACGTCTTTCCTTTCACCTCACAGACAATCATACAACTAAATAAAACACTGAACCGGAGATTAATCTGCTATTTAAAAAAAAATAAAAATAAATAAATAATATATATTTGATATGGTTTCCATCTGTGGAGACAAATTCAAATTGTGACTGAGCACTTCAATCAAAAGTATCTATGAGAATGTTTCCTGCGTCCTAAGTTTTATGTCTTAAAATTGTATTACCTTAAAATAATCTTCATTGAATATAATTACCAGCAACTACAATATCAACGAAAATAATCTTCCTGCCATCGCCTACTTTTGGAGAGTGTCTTTCCCATGTCTGATCTAATGATGTTTATTCTGCACAGGCTGTATCATTATTCCGAAGGCAAATATTAAAAGGGTGTGAGCTTTGTTTTCTTAGTTTATTTTGTTAGTCTTAAGGTGGAAAAACAGCTGTAGTGTCGAATTATCTTTAATAAACTGTAATAATGAGATATTGATCTGCTTTACCATTATGTGACGGCAGCAAAACAAGTTTGAAAGTGAAATCCAACTGTACTATTATTTGTTAGGTTGGGGTTGAATTGCAGAGTGATTGGCTTATTTCCATCCTCTTTTATGGGTGTTTGAAAGAGAAGAGAAAGTTTCTGATGGTAACAATGTACAGTATGAACAAAGCATCAGAAAACAGGTTTTATTTGTGGTGATATTTCCTTTTCTGCTCCTCAGTTGCTGTTCAAAGTGCTCCTGAAGATCCCAAAGCCGTGCAGCTCATCGGAGAAATCGACCGGATCAACAAGGCTTTGGAGAGGCAGGAACTGGAGATCCAGAATCGACTGAGGACTCCGCTTTCCAACCGCAACCCCACAGAAGATCTGGCAGAGCGTCTGCAGGAACACGAGGTGAGCACCAACAGAGTCGGGCTTTTCATGAAGGGCACCGTGAGCTTTGATTGTTAAACTTCCAAACGTCCGTCCTGCAGAAATCCGTCCTGGCCGTGAGGAAGCTGGAGTCGGAGAAGGCGGCCGTCCAACGAGAGATGGAGCCCATTCTGGCCAAGAAACCTTTGGGACCCACCACTGCTACCCTGCCCATTAAGCTCAACACTGCCAACAACAAGATCAACGACCTCAACGGACTTCTGGACCTTTACAACAAGAAGTAAGAAGATTTCACACATCTGCACATTAACAACCATCTCTTCATTCCTCCACGTCCCTCCAGTCCTATCTGTTCGTACGAGACCCGCACAACGGTGCGGTCTACTTCTTTACTATGAGTTGAAGGTAATCCGGTGAGATTTCATTACCCACAAATCAAACGTCAAACTCACTGACCTCATAAATAGCTCTTAACAACAACTCACTCAAGCCTCCTCTTAATGCCTTGTGATTATCCCACTTAAGTCGAAAAGTATTTTGAGAAATGGGTTGTGTAACTTTTCTGTTTGGAAAAACAGACAGCTTTTTTAAATCAAAATTAAATTAAATTAATTAAATTAAATTAAAAGCTTCAGAGATCTACAACATGAGGCTCTTCAACTTCTCTTTCAGAATATTTGTAAATAAACATGTCGTTTTCATTTTTGTTTTATTTACATTCCACGCTGATTTTTGAAACTGCTGTCATTTCCAGGCTAAAAACTCCAAAATAAAATAAAACGGATTTGCCAAAAACAGGGTAAAAAAGGTCAAACTCTCCCAAAAAAAAAAAAAAAAAAAAAAAAAGGGGAAATATAAGAAATGAAAAGAGGAAAGAAGGAAAAACAAAACAAAAATTAAACACACAGTGACTGTAAACAGCTAAATGGCTCAAGTGGAAAAGTCAAATGTGGAAAAGTCCAAATGTGATGAAATATAACTAAATCCTATCTAGAAAATTTTAGAGTTACTGTAAAACCACAAGCAATGAAACTGAAGACAAAGACAGAATTTACCATTAAAAAAAAAAAACCTATAGAAAGTGACCCGATAATAAACACAGACAATGGATATCAAGCAGAAGATACCGTTAAAACCAGGGGGTTTATTAACTGATGCCGACTTGTTTTAATTCTTTCTTCAAATAGAGCGACGACCTCCATATATTTGGAGAAGCAGATGAAGAACGTTGACGGGCTCCTCTCTGGCTTCGAGGAGCAGCTGGCGAACGACCGCGCCATTCTGGACCAGCCGAACTCGCTTCAGAGTCGCAACCGGGCGCTGCAGGTACGGTAATTCTCTTAACCAATAAATCGCTTGACAGTGTGACGGAGTATGAGGACGCCCTGCAGTTGTTTTGTTTTCTAAATCTCCATCTTTTCGAACAGGATATGCGTAAGAATGTTGTTTCGAGGCGAGAGGAGCTGACTAAACTGGGCAAAGACTTGAACCTGACGCAGCAAGTGTGCTGCTCCCTGGAGAAGAGCTTCAACGAGTACTGCCCCGACATCCAGCGGCAGGAAAAAGAGGTGAAAAACCTCAATAACCGTTACACCAACATCAACCAGCAGCTCCAGGAGAGGTGAGTGGGGAAAACACTCACACACGCACTCAAAACTGTACTCAATGTGTTCTCCCAAACTGCATTTTCTAAATAAATGTTGCTTTAGGGCCGATCTCATCAAACAAGCCTCCAACAAAAATCAAGATTTCAACAACGCGGCGCAATCGCTGGACTTCTTCCTCGTCAATGGGCCAAATAATAAGATCAAACCTACCGACGGCGTGACCCAGATAGCGACCAAGGAGACCTCTCAGAAGGTGTGTGGAAGTATTCACTCCTCCACATGAACTTTTCCCAGCGAGACAACAGTTTTCAAGTGTGATTCAATAACATCATTGGTGGTATTCTGATTTAATTTTGCACTTTGGCTCAAAGATTTGCATCTTTTTATGCACCGGCAATGTCACATTGGGCTTGTTAATACTCATTTTATTCGATCGACACCCTACTTTCCCCTAAAACACCTAGTTCACATCTCTCTTCACTCTCATGACTTCACAGACATTTAAGAATAAAGGTGATGATGTAACTCACATGTTTATACATCGGAAAATGTGCAATTACAATCAAGTTTAATCCGACTTCTTGCAGTCATGAATTAGAAGTTAGGTATTCCGCCCGTTTATTCAGTACGATCAATCTAAAATGAATTGACAAGTTGAAGCGTCGTCTCGTTCAGACTGTCAGACGGTCAGATGGACGTACTGCGGATAAAAAGGTTGCCGGTTTCAGTCTCGTGAGTGTTTTGGTGAAGTGAAACACTTTCTCCTTGTCACTTCATTGAGTTCTCTAATTCTATGGTTGTTAAAGGCATCTCAGTCAACCAAGTGGTTTTTAAAAATTTCTGAACAAGAAAAGAGCTCCGGCCGGAACTCATCTTTGCTCCTTCTCCATCGTGCGTAGAAAGTGGTGGAGGACATCAAGAAGAAGGCAGCTGATGTCAACAGAGTCAAAGATCTTTCCCGCGACCTGCAACATGTCCTGAATGTGAGTTTAGAGAGTGCCGTCATTCAGCTACCGTTTGCTATCTATATGTGGCCTGCTCGTTCAGTGTTTCATGTGTGTCCCTTCAGGAATACGAAACCAAGTCCAGTGCTTATCGAGGCACTCTGAAAGACGACGACGACGACGATGAAGATGACAGTTACGCGGACCTGGTTACAATGAAACGTCAAGCTGGACCTCTGGCGAAGGCCGTACAGAGAAAGGTATGGGTACACACAGATATCACAGCAGATAGAGTAAAAATGAATGAAGAGAAATGAAACAGATGGGTTTTTTTTTTTCTTAATTTCCAGGAGAAAGATCTTCTGAACCTTTACTCTGAGGTGTCGGCAGAGAACGAACAGCTGCTGAGTCAGCTTGGGACGACAAAACACATGATGGGCCGGGTATGGTGCTTAAACATCCATCAGTAATAGTCAAGTTTCCACATGTTGCGGTTTATTTTAATGCTCTTAATGCTCTTGAATGTAGCACTTTAGTGTCTAGTTCAGCTTTTTTAAGTAAGAAAAGACCTGCTTGGATCATCTTTAGTTGTAGGTGTGCTAAAGCCTTGTCAAGCAGTAGTGAAAGTGACATTTTGAAAGTGATCCTGATAACCATCTAGATACAAAAAAAATATAAAAGATCCTGTTTTTACCCTTTAATTATCATTGAGCCGTTTTCAAAAAATCATATCTCTTGGAGATCATATCAGATTGACTTGTAAATAATTCAGTGATCTGTAGGATGGTCATTTCTAGTGTGGTGCAAAATTTCATCCGGATCGGATCCAGAATAAGGTCTGGAAAAATTCCGGAAGTTAACATTGGAAACCAAATTTTACAAATTTCAAAATCATAACTCATAGAATTTTGTTTCGATCCTCTTGAAATTTGACATGTATATTTGGAGGATCATTGCCCTGAATGGTGCCAAATTTCATCTGCATTTGATCCAGATTAACGATACGGCAGCCCTTTGAAGTTGGGAAATTTTAACATTGGAAACACCATTTGGCGGATGTCTGAGCTCTCTGAGTGCTTTTCTAGTTACATTTATAACTGTCAGTTACACCTTGAACCCTCTAAACTTCTTGTCTTTTTTTTTGTACTTTTGTTTTTGTTACAGAATGAAGACAGAGCAAGTCAGATAGTTGTCTCAGAGCAGATGCAGTTCCAGAGTCAACAGAATGACCTAAAGGAAGCTAGTAGCCTGAAAAAGGACTTAGATGAGGAGGTCGCCAGGCGCGTTCATGCCGAGAGAGACCTGGAAACGTACCATAAGAGGTTCATGTCTCTGAAGGCCAGGAAAGGAGTGGAGAGGCTGGAGGAGAAGGAGGTGGTGCAATATTACCGTGACCCAAAACTGGAGGTGGAATTAAAGTCTCTCAGAAGTCGGATCCACGAAGAAGAGTTGAGTAGATCAAGAATCCAAACGGAGATAGAGATTATCCATGAAAGGATTATCAAACTGGAGAAAGAGCTGAGACTTGTTGAACCAAAACTAGTGACCAAAGTATTCACAGAGTATGAGCGAGACCCCCAGCTTGACAAAGAGATAGCCAAGATGAAAGAAGAGATAAGGAGGCTACAGATGGAGTTCCAAACAAGAAATACCGAAACCGTTCACGTGAAAAACGAGTACACCATTTTGTCTCAGCAGCAGCCAAAGATCAGGGAGAAGATTGTGAAGAAGGAGGTGATGAAAATCGAGAAAGATCCACAGATGCTCAAAGCTATCGTCACTTTCAAAGGTGATATCACGGACGTGGAGTCACAGTGCAAGTCGCTAAACGACAGCATTTTCAGCACAAGGAAAGAGATAAACATTTTGGAAAGAATCATTCCCACCATCCAACCCAAGATTGTCTCCAAGGTTGTGAAGCAAGTGCAGCAAGACCCAGAGATGCTGGAAGAGTCAAAGAGGCTGCGGGTTGCCTTGGAAGAGGAGAAGAACGAGAATGCCACCTTGATGAAAGACCTCACTGCACTTCAGCTACGTTACAGCGAAGTGGAGAGAATCAAGCAAAGAGTGGACATGAAGGAGGTCATCAATGAGATCTACAGAATCGACCCAGCAACAGAGGTTGAACTGAAGCGTCTGAAGAAAGAGCTAAAGGAGTCCAGCCGAAGTCGCGCCAACATCGAGACAGAAATCAACACAGTCATGTCAAGTTTGAGTACACTGCGTGCTCAGAAGCCGAAAACCGAGTTCAAGGAGGTGACCCAGGAAGTTGTGAAGGAAGAGAAGAGTCCAGAGGTTATTAGGGAATTACAAAGGCTGAATAACCAAGTCTCCCGTTTGCAGCTTAACTACGACACCACCTACGAGCTTCTGGTCCATCTGAGGAAAGAAAGAGATGACTTGAAAGCAGAAAAATCCAAGGTGGAGACAAGGCTGGTCAACAAAGAGTTGATCAAATATGAGAATGATCCTCTCCTCGAGAAAGAAGCCGACAGACTTCGAAGGAATGTCAGAGAGGAGATTCAGAAACGCCGCAGTTTGGAGGAGTGTCTCTTTGACCTCCAGAACCAATACATCACTCTTGAGCGGCAGAAGCCAGAGGAGAAGATCTTGACGCAGGAGGTGGTTCGTCTTCAGAAGGACCCCAAGCAGATCCTGGAGCACGACAAGTTGAACAGAACCTTAGATGAGGAATCAAAAAATCGTCGAAAACTTGAACTGGAGGTGAGGCAGCTCAGAGGCCTGAACCAGGAAATGGAGAGTAACTTGGCTCAGATGGATGAGCGTCAGAAGAAGATCCAAGTGGAGTCAGAGCTACGGCAGTTAAAGTCCCGTATTCTTGAGATAGAGACTACTCCTACACCCGTGGAGGAAAAAATCGTCATCGAAGAGGTCCTGAAAGTGGAGAGGGACCCGGAGCTTGACAAAGCCACAGATGGTCTGCGCATGAACTTTGATAACGAACGCACCAACATCAGCCGTCTAGAAAGAGAAATTCGCAACCTAAGGCTCCAGTTAGAAATCCTGGAGAAGGAAAAATCGACGGAGAAGGTCGTGTACAGAGAAGTCGTTCGTGTGGAGAAGGATCCGGCTGTGGAAGCTCAAAGAGAGCACCTCAGAGATCTTGTTGCACAGGAAAGAAACTTCCGACGCGACTTGGAAGACAAAATTCAGGACTATAACATCAAAATTACTCACCTGACATCATCGACGACCATAACTTCAAAGGAGGAGTACACTCTCATCTCAAACAGAGATGCTCTACAACATGAGAGGGACGACCTTCTCAAGAAGCTCAGAATGCTGGAGACTCAAAGGCAGAGCATCACCGCGACATTCCAACAACAGACCAGGTTGGTGAGTGAAAGGACTGAGCTGGCTCGACAGAGAAGCCACAAGATATCCTTTGACATTCAGCGGCTGGAACAGGAGATCCTGAAAGAGAAAGAGAAGATACACCAGAGGGAGAAGGTCCTGATCGAGCTACACAGCACCTTCAAGAACGAGGAACACTCGGAAACGCACACCAGAGAGACAAATCTGTCCACAAAGATCACCATCTTAGATCCGGACACTGGAAAACCGATGTCTCCATATGAGGCCTTCGTTGCAGGACTGATTGAACGAGACCAGTACATTAAACTGTCTGAGCTGGAGTGCGATTGGGAGGAGATCACTTCGGCTGGTCCAGATGGAGACACAACAATTTTGCAGGATCGAAGAAGTGGGAAGCAGTTCTCTGTCAAGGATGCGATGAGGACCGGCCGCTTGACGCAGAGTGAATTCAAGCGCTACAAGGATGGGATAATGTCCATTTCTGAATTTGCCCTCCTTGTAGCAGGAGAAGTGAATAAGCCCTACCTTCCACCAGTCATCCCAAGATCTCCAACCAAACACACCCCAATGACCCCAACGTCTCCCAGCAAATTCTTTTCGTCCTCTCCACTGAGCTCCATGCCCTCCCCTCTAAGGTCCTCCTTTCCCAGCCTCAACAATCAGCACAGTGGTAGCTTGAACAACCTGCACAGTGGCAGCTTGAACAACCTCAGCGATCTGTCTGTTGACGAGTCTTTCCCGATCTCTGGCGTCTTTGACACGACCACTCAGAGCCGCATGTCTGTGAGGAGCGCTCTCACACGCAAGCTCATTGACGCCGACACGGCTCTGAAGCTGCTTGAGGCACAAGCGGCCTCGGGTGGGATTGTCGATCTCAACAAAAAGGACAAAATCTCCGTCCACAAGGCGGCGCAACAGGGACTCATTGACACAAGCCATATGTATAAGCTTTTGAATGCCCAGAAAGCTTTTACTGGAGTTGAGGATCCTGTGACCAAAGACCGTCTTGCAGTGGGCGAAGCAGCTGTTAAAGGATATCTCCCAGTAGAAAATGCCAAGAGGTACATGGAGGCTCAGTACCTGACAGGTGGGCTAGTTGACCCCTCAAAAGCAGGTCGCCTAACAGTTCAAGAGGCTCTCGCGGCCAAAATGATTGACAGTGCAACAGCAAAAGAGCTGGAAGACGAGTCTTCCTACCCCAAAGATTTTGTTGACCCCATCACTAAAGACAAGATTTCCTACAAAGAGGCAATGGATCGCTGCACCACAGACCCGAGCACAGGGCTCCTTCTACTTCCTGCAGCCTCCACCGACTCCGCAAGTTCCCCATCCTACTCAAACTACCGTTTCAACTCCTACCAGTACTAGGTACACGATATGTCGTGATTGTAATGCTACAGCCACCTCTGCTGAAGGGTATATGATAACATTGCCTGGTACTAAAAAGAAAAAAGAATATAAGCATTATGAAAACTTTGGGGGGGAAATGTAATATTTGGTGAAACTGTACATGTTGGTTGGGATTTGTTTCAATGTGATATTTGTTCTGTGGCAAAGATAAGGGGAATTTTATTATATGGCAGTTTTGTTTCTTTTTTTTAAGCATTCTGAAGTAAAATCTTTATTAAAGGTGCTTAATAAACTCAGCATACTTCACATTCTGACTTTTACTTTGTCATTTAAACATAGACACACTTGTTAACTAAGCTAATTTAACAAATTATTCGGTATTTCTTCCTAGAATGTTTAAAAAAAAAAATCCAGTTTTAAAATGATGTATTTTAATAGATAGATTTTCATCATGGTTTCAGCTGCAATAAATAAATAAACAAATAAATAAAGGAAATACTCATACTGAGGAACAATTCAGCCCTGATTTGTCCTTCTACGAGAGTTTCTCATATGAGTATTTTATCCCCGTTATTTTGTCAATACAGTTATTATATACTAAGTGTTTTGAGCATATTCATTTCGATGAGTATATTTACTTTTCTGTAGTAGTTTCCTATTTATCATTATTTTTTGTCAAAATCCATCTTTCTCAAAATTTTCATGATTTTCATTGTTTTCACCATTTGGAAGTCCTACAATAGCCTTACCATTATTTTTTGTCAAAATCCATCATTTTATCAATTTTTATTGTTTTCGCTGTTTTCAGCATTTGGAGGTCTTCCGATAGCCTTACCATGATTTTTTGTCAAATCCATAATTTTATAAGTTTCGCTATTTTCATCATTTGGAGCCTCATTTTATCAATTGTCATGATTTTCATCATTTTCACTATTTGGACGTCTCTTAATTTTTTTGTGAAATCCATAATTTTCCCAATTATCATGATTTTCACCATTTGGAGGTCCAAATCATGAAAATTACAGAATTTTTATTTCAACAAAAACAGATGTAAGACATCCAAATCATGAAATTTGCTGAAATTCTTTTCATTGACGACTATGTCAATAGTAGACTTTTTTGGGGGACAAAAAACGAAAGTCATGAAAATGACAGAATTTTATTTTTTTCTTCAAAAAAGAAGGTAAATGTTTGAGTAAAATAGTCTCTTATGTCTCTCTGGTTGTCTAGTGCTTAGGATTCGGCACTTTCAACGCCGCGGCCCGGTTCGATTCCCAGTCAGGGAATACAACTTTAAGACCACTCCATTGAAGAAAAAATGGAAAGGCTATACAAAGACCTCCAAATCATGAAAAAAATTTGTTTGACAAAAATGGAGTAAGACTACCTAATTGAGAAAAAACTGTAAGCATATACTAAAACCTCCAAATCATGAAAATTGATGAAATCTTTTACCAGAAATCATATCATATCATGAAAATATAGAAAATGTTTTTCATTATTCAATTTTAAAAACAAAGACCTCCAAATCATGAAAATTGTAGAAAATTTTTTTTTATTTGTTTATTTGTTTATTTTTTTTAACAAAAACCAAGTAAGACCTCCAAATCGTGAAAATTGTAGAAAATGTTTTTTTAATTTACTTTTTATTACTTTTAATT